>CM051366.1:146348-217663 GCA_028015245.1 Cardamine occulta
GCACGTAACGGGAGTTTTGGTCTGTTTACTTGTGGCTGTGATCATTTGGTTGGTTAAGACACTTTTGGTTGGGGTTATGGCTTCATCGTTCCACATGACCACTTTACTTTGATCGGATTCAAGAGTCGTTGTTCACTCAATATGTGATTGAAAACACCCTCGGGTCCTCCTCTTTGATGGAGCCAAGAGAATGTGATAAAGAAGAGCAGCAAGTAAAAGGAGGATGCTGAGAGTTTAGAGAAATTGGCTGGAGCTAAGTTGCCTCCAGCTCTAGGGGCGATAGTAAAAAAGCCTTATGAAAGTTGGGAGTGTCAGGGATTGACCTGGATTGGTTCTGATGACGGAGAAGATAGTGAGTGGATAAGGATTTCGATCATTTGCAGTGGATGAACACAAAAGAATGCATTCGTTTTGGAAATATGAAGAGATTGATGAATATAATACGAAAAAGGCGCTCTTCTACGTTGGATGAGAAGATGCAGGATACAACCCAGGAAGATGAGAACGCCACACAGATAAGAAGCGAGTACGAAGCTAAGTTCGCAGCTAGGAAGATTTTCCACAATGTCACCGAGCCAGGTTCCAGGTAATATACATATATTTCTCAACGTTTCTGGTTAGTTTGGTTTCAGCCCAAATCTTTGAGAGGATTTTTTTTGGCTTTAGGGTATATATTTGGAAGATTTCCTTTGCGTTTCTAGGTGAAGAGGAGTTCGAGCATTAAGTGGCTCTCTTTGAAGGAGCTTTAGAGCCATAAGATTAGCAAGTCTTGGCCTCAAGAATTGGGTGGTAAGTATATCAATCCTCGATATGTCAAGAATCATTTGATAGAAAACAGAGTTATCTTAAATCGCGGTTTCTTCATAAGTTAATGCGTTTAGAGAACGGAGAGCTCTAGCTTTGACCTTAAAACGATACTAAAACAGCAGTGAACAGGTTTCACCGTATAATCAACGTGTTGATTGGCATTATAATCATAATCATCTGGCTTCAGATACTTCGGAATCGCTATACAACCAAATTCTGTCTTAAGCCCTCAGGCCCTTCTAGTAGCTTTTGTATTTGGAAACTCTGTAAAACCATATTTGAAGCCATCATTTTTTCAAGCATGCATCCATTTGATGTTGGCGACCGCTATGTAAATCGATGGTGTTCAGGTTTACTCTTCGTCTACAACAAAATTGATGGTCTTGTAAATGAGATATCGTGACACATAGTTCTTGAATTTTATTTGGTTTATTTCTTCTACTCAGTTGGTTGTGGAGTGAGATGCACATATTGACTACTGTTTCTTTGCGATATGATAATCAAAAGATCATATACCCGGAATAGTGTTCTCGGTACAAAAGCTATAGCTAACTATTACCGAAGTCCTGATATGGGAGATGCGGTTGAATTCTCTATCTTCATATAGTAAATCCTCCTGAAAAGATCGCTGCCATTAAACAGAGAGAATACTATGTTAGTTTTTTTTAATTCCCCAAGTCTCTATACCGATATTCTAGGTTAAAGCTTCTGTTTCGAAGTAAAGATATTGTTATATTGTTTTGATGCAGTTACGTAGACAATAAGAAAGATCATTGGTATCCTGCACCAATGATTGTGTTCCTAAGCATGGATGACTTGAAAAGTATAAAGATCGCAGGTGGTTGACATTATAGAATGAATTTTCAAGATATGGGAGAGGAGGTATATGGGCGAGAGTGTCAATTATCAGGAAGAAGTTGGAAAACTTGGTAGAGGAGCCTTGACATCGAGTATCGGTTATATCCCATTAAGTAATAATGTTAAAAGTTTCCTCCTCCGGTGAATTCTTTCAGTGCCTTCAGATCGTCTTCTCCTACTCTGGATGCGCAACAACGCGGTCCTTGATCACCCGTCTAAAATAATATGCTAGAGATACTTTTTTTCATTGCATTATGCGTAAGCAAGTAAAATGGTTATTATTTTTTTGCAGATATGTGTGTATTTTTGTAAGAGTTTCAAGTAGTAAGTTTTGATTTAAGAATAAGTATACTATGTGTAGTCATTGTTGTAGCTAAGTTTTATTGGTCTTAATACATTTTTTTTCTTATTGTTCTATCAAATCGAGGATTTGAACCAGAATATGAAGGCTCAGTTTTAAGAAATGGTTCAATTCGCACTTCCAAGCTTTGGAATGGTTCGTTTCTAAGCTGTTGTGCTGACCGCTTGGCAATGTTTTGTTTTTTTTCAGAAGTATATATTGGTATTAATTATTATTATTATTATTATTTTTGGTCCTTAATTTTATTATTAATTATTAAATAGATATATATATATATATTATTGGTATAATTATTGGGAGATAGACTTTTCCTTTTGACCAAAAAGAAAAGGCAGATTTTCCCTACTTTTGTCATTACTCATTAGGTAAAAAACAGGAATATCTAATCAAAATTTAAAATGAAAACTAATCAAATTTTTCACCAGCATATAATTATGTTTTTACTAAGAATAATTATAATATTGTTAATCAAGCATACACTCCCAGATTTTGTTTTTAAACAGTAATCTAACATTATACAATTGATGACAGGGAAAGAAAAAATCTGAAGTTTTTTTTTTTGTTTCATATAAAAAAAATCTGGAAGTTTTTAAACATCACAATATTGGACTGTTTACATTTTAAAAATAACTGAATTAATTGAGATTGGATCAAAACAAATAAAATTTGAGATCGGATCAGAAATCAGATCTATCCAACTGCGCAAAGGGCCGCAAGCACAAAAACCGGATAGAGTCGGATCTGGTGAACTGGATCGGTTTACTAAAATCGTTTGATCGGTTATATCTACCCGAACCCCTAAAACTGGACCCTTATAACCCAAATCGTCCATCGGATCTGATAAACTTCGATCCAGCATCTTCCACCCGTAACCCTTAAACGAGCTCATCGGATCCTCTGATTCTAGTCTCCACTGGAGATTCTTCGGACGCCCCTTTTTTTCTTTTATAAACAAAAGGTGCCCAATTTTCAAACCTCTCTGCTTTTGGTTTGTTCGTCTTTCACTTTCTGCTTAATTCTTCATATCCATAACTCTGCCTCGTTCTTAAAATTCCAAAAGGTTTTGCTTTGTTTTAATGTATGACTACTTTCAACCGAATTTTAGCTGTGATTGATTTCATTCAACATAAAAGTTTATCAATTTATTGGTTGTGTTATTGTTGAAGAATGTAGCACATCCAAGCTTTATAATTCCGATCTCTGCTGCAATGGTGAATTCTTTGGCCTTGATCAGAGCTATAAGTGTATAATGATGATGATGATGGTTTAAGATGATCTTTGTAACTCTCATACCATTGTAAAGTCTAAATTTTGTTGCTTTAACAAATGAATAGGGATTGAGGTGGAGCAGCAGGACGAGTATTGTATGATGGATGAATCAAATGAGATCATTTTTTTGCAGAAATCGAAGAGGTTAACATCTGCTGTCTGGAATTACTTTTTTGAGAGGGTGAGAAAGGTTGATGTCTGTTATGCTGTTGTGCATTCAGTGTAATAAGAAACTCAGCGGTTCGAGCAACAGGGGAACAACTCATCTTCGGGAACCATCTTATGCGGCGTCTCGAAAGAACTAATCATGACATGTCTTGAAGTTGTTGACACCTAAAAAGAAGGAAAAAGAGAATGCAGTCACTGTTGCTATGATCAATTTTGATGAGGGTCAAACGAAAGACGAGTATCTTTTAGGCCTAAGTTTGATCAGGAACAACGTAGGGATGAGGTTGTTTTGCCGAGGAAGTGGAGGAAGGTTCATTTCGGTTGTATGAGCCCGATTGAATTTCAATGTATGATTATTTTGCATGATTATCCGTTAGCCATGGTTGATCATGTTCATTTCAAAGTTTTTTCGTATAGGAATCTTCAGCTGTTGTTTGTGCTGTGCCAAATAGCGGCATTGAGGACTCATGTATGGACATTTACATTAGGGAGAAGCAGAGAGGGCAACACGCTTTTGAATAATTTATGGCTGTAAGATCAATCTTTCAGAGATGTGGTCTTCCCGTAGATAATGCTAACTATATGTGTTTCTCATTCTCTCATTATATCGATCAGGAGTGGAGGTTACAGAGGAATGTCTTCAATTTTATCACCCGATCCTTTTCTCACATGGAGGATATGCTCTGAAGATAATCAGATGTTTGTTGGAATGGGAGGCTTGAGGACTTTGCTTTCGCTGTTACATTTGGACAGTTTTTCTGTTAATGATGAGATTGTCCTGCGATTAAAGATCACATGTCTCAGAGCAGCCAGATCTTAATCAACGGGCAGTTATATGAGCTGAAATCTGCTTGCTCATCTTCGAATTCCTCTTTGTCCAAGATTGCTTTCTGGAGGCTATGAGATGTGATCCAAAGGATTCGAGAGGCAGTGTGAGATATGTCAAGAGCCTGGCAATCAACATAAGTGACGAACGAGATTGCTCAATTAGCTGGGATCAACTCCTAGAAAAGATCTTGGTACTTGATTCTCTTGTTAACTCGAACTCTACTTACGTGATGCTTGAAACCGTATTGGAGAATAGGGTGCATTTTGGCTACCTATGTTTGATCACCATGCTTGATTCATCTCTAACTGACGAACAGGAGGAATGGACAAGATCCCACATTGGTTATCTTTAACTTATTCGACATTGCCTCTGATTTTCTTAGGAAACAAATGTCCGATAGTTTAATGTATACTCTTTGTGGTTGGAGATGTGTGATATCCACATCCAGCTGATCGAGTGGTGCAAGAACCAGGACAATTTCCTGGAGTCTTCTCTTGCAGCAAAGATGAAGCTCCAAATTGGCGAGAGTTGAACAAATGCAGCATTGTTTTAGCAATCGCTGCAATATTGATCCACGGGTTCAAGATGAAGCAGAGTATTATTACTCTGAGATCTATGGCAGTACTGCTCTGGATCGTATCAAGGAAGTTTTAAATGGTGTCAAGGAGCTTCCCCTGATGCATATTCGATGTGCACAGCCATTGTTGGTGAAGACTCCTCCTATTCGGCTCTGGCTTAGCTAGAGGTAGTATGGACAATAAGAGATCGATTGAAAGGATTTGGATAAGTATCTCCACGCAGACTCGTCAAAACCAAAAAACACAACATCGGATTTAGACAAGTACTTGTCTGAACTGATCTTTTTCCTCAGAGGGGTGGAAATCTACCATTCTAAATTACTGGAAGGTCCATACACCGAGATACTCCTATCCTCTCTTTGATGGCACGTGACACTTTGGGGACGCCTGGCGTCAATCCTGACGCCTGATTCAATATTCAACTCTGGGAGACTAATGATCGTTGATAGTCAGAGTTCCTTGAGCCCTGATATCGATACAGGCTTTGCCCTCTGTGCATATGATGGGTTGTCTGCAGAGACAGAAGGTACAATCTCAAACTCTATTTAAGTGTTCTTCTCCTTAGGAAGAACTCTTGTGTCAACTAGTCATCAACTTCTCACTGACTTTGCCTTTAATTCTGTTTCAAGAAATCCTACCATTGTCTAGACAATAAAAAATTCTCTAACATAATTTGTTGTACTGAGCTCTTTTCTGTTCCTCTTCTTTCCACCATTTTCTTCATCATTTTTTACATCTTCATTCAAATCCAGAAAATCTTTTTTGTTTAAATTCGTGATAGGATGAACAGATTATGGAATGTCACCCCTAGTTCTCTGTATAAGTGGTGAAGAGAAATCAAACTGTTTTTAGACAATCGAGCAGTGAAGATGGAGAGAAGAAGTATAGAGATTATTATTTATTTTGCATTTTCTATTTATTTTGTATTTTCTATTTATTTGCATTTTCTATTTATTTATGCATTAGAAAGGTTAACTTAGGAGATACATTGTTCTTGTAACAAATAGAACCTTTTAGTTTGGAAGCAGAGGAATAAGTTAAAGAAGTCGATATTATTTTCTTTGATCTTGACATGAAAAACAAAAAGAAATTGTTATAGGAGTAGAAATCAATAATGAAAGTAAAGAAACCAAACAAATCAAAATAATCAAAAATGTACAGACGTTGAGAGTATGAAGAGAACTACATGTTCGTCAGAGAATGGGAAACAAAAATAAAATAAGAGGTTACTTGAATTATATGATAAATCAACTTATAGTTGAATCACCATAGTGTGTTTGTGTGTGTATTATTGCTTCCTCTTTGCTGGGTCTGGAAGACGCATTTATCAACGAAATCTTGATGGAAAGTATCTCCGGAAACTCCTTGCTGAGTTTGGAACCATCCATCTCGTTGTTGTTCTGTGGTGCAACGATGACCTTGGCCTGTTCTTCCAAATTCAGGTTGGGACCATTTGAAACCTGGCTCAATGTAACTCTTGCACATCTCTAGTATCTCGCCCTGGCTCACCACTCCTGGATTCGTGAAGTTCCATATCTTCTAGGTTCCTCTTTTCGCCATCTCGATTGAGATTGGTAAGAGTTCGTCTAGTATGGTCATGTTGTTTGGGATGTTCACTACTTTGTTGTAACGCGATCTTCGCGATGAAGTTTCGTGGGCTGTTCAAGTCGGATGAGATTGGCATCCGCACTCTCAATGTGCATATGCTGTCAGCTCCTCTTAAAGCTTTCCTTCGACTCCGGCTTAAAAATTGAAACAAGAGGATTTTTACGGACAGAGAGCTTCAAGAAATTTGGAGGATCAGATATGATTTGTTATGTGTTGTTATCTTACTATTGCCTTTGTTTTTTGAGTAGAAAGAACCGTGAAATTTGGTTTGTCTTTCCTAAAAAACCAATCCTCTAAACCTTTCTAAAGTGCAGCGTCATACTCAACATCTACAACCTCAGGCAAAGTTCATCATCAACAGATCATTCCTTCTGCAAACATCTGCCAGAGTCAAAGTTTCAGTAAATATTGACTGGATGGTCTCTTCGGTTTGAGAGATTCACACCAGTCAACATTGGAATTCCTGTTAAACCAGCAGCGTTGAAGACATGGTTTATTTGATGATGGATATCCGCTGGCGAGAGAAGCTCTGTCTTCTAGTCTCCTTTTCCATACATTTCGTATGGAATCCTCTTGCTTCTCACATAGTTTTCCAGAAGACCACCTGAGCCACCCAGTTCTCCCATAGATGAGGAATTTAAGAATGCTGAGTTTCCTGATCCACCAGTCTTGGTGGGAGTAACTCACTGTGAATGTCTGATTACCATCCGCACTCTTGTGCTCTGTCAGAGCCACATCAGAGAAACGCCCAATCGGCATCATCAGCATCCGTGGATGAGGAAGCGTATCTAGAAACATCTCCCCACCACTGAGGGTTCTCAGTATACCATTCCATCGTCTTCTTCAAGCCTTCTTCCCAAGTGGTTCAGCCAAGACCTTTTCATCCCAATTTCTTCAGCTTCTTGGTCATCGAGGGCGCACCCCCTGGTCATCATTGAACGGCCGGTTCTCCACAAACTGAATGGTAGAGTCAGGTTCAATTCCAAAGAGGCTTGCTGCTGATGTCATTCATGACATCAATCACTCTCCTTCCTCTTGTTGTCCCGATATTGTAGACATGGTTAACTTCCCTTTGTGAAGAAATAACCCCAAATGCCCCAGCAACATCTTCGCAGTAGAGATAACTCTCACGTTAGATCCATCTCCGCGGATTGGGAGAGGCTTCATCCATGTCGACAGGATGAACTTAGGAATTAATCCTTTCAGGAAACTGGTTAGGACCAACAACATTGTTCCCAAGGGAGTTGTAATAACTGGCAACCTGTAGGATCTACTATATGCCATCACAAGTATCTCAGCTCCAGCTTTAGTGGCAGAGGTGGATTAGTCGAGCAACTGGAGAAGCCTCGCGGATTTTTCTACAGAAGCATCTTTACCTGTCTCTCCATAGACTCTCTACTGTACTAACATGGATGAACTCTCCTGGATCTGGCCAGTGACTTTGCTGTAAGCTTCAAGCATGACATTGTTCATAAATATTGTTCTTAGTAAACTCAAAGCTATTACTAAAAAAGAATTGTCAACATGGGTTTGAGCAGCAAAATGTATAATGGTGTTGGCATTGTTTTCAGTGATGAGAAGGTAGGCGACGAGGCCAGCACTGGCGATATCTCTTTTCACAAACTTGAATCCTTGGGAGAGGATTTTGAAGGTTGGAGGTTTTTCAGGTTAGAAACAGTAATCTTGCTTGTCAAGGCCAACAATTTTGTAGTCAGGGTAGCTACGAACTAATCTGTTTGTAAATATGAGATGCTATGGAATCCAGCAGCCCCAGTGTGATGAGGATGTTCTTGGGCTTATATATGTAGCCAAGCGTGAATGTGAAATACAATATCTGCATCATCAAACAAAACCTATGAAATTGTACTAAATGAAAAATTGAATAAAAATTCCAAATGGAATTTAATCAAAACAGATAGACTTCAAGGCTGAAGGCAGCTATCTTCAGGATCTATCTTTTTTTTTTGAAAATCACACTATTCACCTTCTCGTGATTGAGTTCAATAAAACTCATGAGATTCTATTAGATAGAATTAGTGATGAAGCAACGATGCCATTAGCACGAAAAGCCAAAGCTATCAGTTTTGAAATTCTAAAATGACTGTGAAAAAGGAGAAGCAGGATCTAGATCCATCGTTATGACAAATGGGTAATCATGTAAAATGCTAAAAATTCCCAGATTAAGTAGCAGATCCAATGAAAAGCGATGAGAGCCACAGGTAAAAAAATTCAGAATATCGCAACAAACGCAGCACGAAGACGAATGGAATCACGAATTAAGATCAGAGATGGATAGGAGAATCAAAAAGAAAGATAATGCATGTACCGGCGACTGGAAGGAGAAGAGGAAGAAGCCAAGGTTGAAGAAGAATATGGCGAGATCAATGTGTAGAGAGGGAAATTGGTGGACAAGGGAATAAATAAAGAGTGAAGGAAGAAAGGAAGAAGAAGAAAGAGAGGAAACCAAACGAGCGTCTGAAAAACAGTAACCTCTTTTAATTTTGAGATACAGTTACGGAGAACCAGGGGACTACTAAAATGACTATATTGCCATTATTATTACTTAACAATTACGCTTTACGAATTAATTGTTTTTAATTTCTTTTTTTTTCAGGGGAAATTAAATTAGTTTATTATTTAACCGAAAAAATCTAGGCAACATAGAAATTTCAATATGTCCGCATGAAATTTCGGATTCACAATCTCTCTTACTTCTTCCTTTTTGTAAAAAAATAAAATTGCTTTTTCTTTATATCATTAGTACAGTATATGGTAGACACATTGCAATTCTGAATTCTGATTCTACTTTCTTCAAATGATTGATGATGAGATCATAAAATATTAAGTTGATCATACCAAAAATAAATGCAACACTAATTAAATGAAAATCAACGAGATAAATCTTAATGTTGATTATTATCTGAAAGAACACTTATGTTGAACGTTAGGTTGGCGATGCGGCTACTTTCGATCTTTGACTACAAACTGCTGGAATCAGGTTAAGGATGTAAATGAGACTCAAACCTGTCCGGCCAGTGCCGAACGCCAAAAAACCTGCATAAACTTGAGTTTGGGCTAACATTTTGGGATTTTTTGTTCTTAATGAAAACTTTTTCATATCCCAGTGGTCTAATTCGACTGGGTCAATACTAACTTAAAAAAATATATTGATTGATATAATCGTAAAATGCCAAATTCTCCGTGTGTCATACATTTGAGTTTTTTTTTCTTTGATGTAATGATAAATAAAATAAAAACAAAATTTTAAATTTATAACAAAAACAATTTGGTCTGATTTGGACACCAAAATATTTTTCTTGGTAGTCTTAATTTGGTATATTCTTCGTGACTAGGAAATAGTCCAAAAAGATACATAGGCACATCAAGTATAAGATATGCGGTTGCTTTACATTCAATCAACTTTTAGTTCTTTTTTTTTTTTTTTTTTTTTTTTTTTTTTTTTTTTTTTTTTTTTGTCGCACGTTGGAATTATACAAAATTGCAAACTATTGCTGTGAAGCCACTTCCTCCGATAAAATCAAGCATATATACCAAATGTCTGTTTCCTGCTTTTAACACTCCTTAATGACTGTCTTCATTTTGCTTTCAAGAAAAGCTTTACTTAATTAAAAAAGCCTGCCATAGAAACTAGCGCTAGCTCACCTCGCTAAGCAATTCGCCCTTTATAAATAAATCCTTCAATCTCATATTCTCATACCAACCAAACTCCTAGAAGAATCAGCTTTGGTCTCCCCTAAAAATATGTCTCACGAAATCGTCCCTGTGGATCCCGCCGATGACTTCTTTGATATCGATCCTATCCTCCTGAAGATTCACCAACTAGCCAATTCAGCCGAGGATCCCTCACTTTTCATGAACAATATGTGTGGAGCCTTTGACAGCGAGAGGTTTCCGGCCAATTTAGCCTAGGGATTCAAAGGTTTCTTCTGGTATAGCAAACTTGCTTTGAGTCCCAAGAACCTTGTGTTATACTCCATGTGAGTTTACTTCCTCTCTTTCTCCTATTTGTAAATTTCTTTTCTAAAGAATCGTAATATAATTCTTTTAAGTTAATATTTGTTTTCTTTTTTGTGGCAGGCCGTTTTTTATACTTTTTGAGGAAGTTTCACTTCATTGACAGTACTGGGAACTGGAAGAGCGGTACAGCAGTTCAAAAATCTCTTCTTCGAGAGCTTGGAGAAGGCAAGTTATCAAAGAGTAAAACGGGACAGTACTGATTCTATCTAGTTTCTAAGTCTATGATTTCTGTTAAGATATGATAAACATAAGGAAATTATAAATGATGTGGAACAGTTCCAGATAATTCATGAAATTTCTAAACATATACATCTGTTTTTTTGTTGACGTCTTAATTTGTCTCCTTAGGCTTGTAGGATGACGAGGTTACTTGGAGAAATAGAAAGAGCGAGACGAGTGATGTTAAGGAACTCAAACGTGTTTATCATGCTTACAATGAATACATTATCAATCATGGTGCATCATTAAATTTGGATAAGAGGCCTCCTCTTTGATTTTCTTTTCTTTTTAATCCCTACTGACTAATACTATTTGCAGTCTTGCTAGTTCTAGTTCTAGTTCTAGTTCAATTTTATCGAGCTAACATTGACCTGAGGAAATTTAATTATTTAAATAATCTCGGCTAGAGAAGTTTGATAGACGCACGCAGCATTGCTTCTGTTTTGTATGAAATTCTAAAAGAAAAATAGATCCAAGTATACAATCAAACGAGGGTGAGGAGACTGGTGAACTCTTTATGACATGGTCACTTTTAACGGACGAGGACCTTTGTGGACGAGAAAGGCAGAGTTCATTGATGAGATTACCAAGCCCTGGAGGAGGAGAACTAACTCAAATGTCTCAGGAGCGATCTCCCAAACTGAAATAGATGCCATCTACAAAGATCTACAACACATGTTTCAAATTTATTTATTTTTCTAACAATGATCGATGTTAATATATATTTGATCTAACTATTTTAATAAATTATGGAGTTTTTAGAAAGTTCTCAAATAAAAGAAAGAGAGCGAATCCGATGATGGCGGACCGAGTTCTACTATTCCATCTTCGATTTACGAAGATAAGTATCTGGAAACACAAGACAAGCTGAACAAGATAGAGAAGAAGATTGAAGAGATGGACATGAAATTCAAGGATGTGGACTTCTGGACTAGCACGATGCAACACATGTTTCAAGACCAAGTGCCTCCGTCCAGAGAGCCAAGCAAACCCGAAACCAACAACAACGACAAACTAAGCCTTTGATCTTTTATTTCTATCTAGGTTGTTTTTGTTTGTATGGTTTGTAAGAAATATTTAAATTTTAGTTTCTTTAATCATATTTTGCATATATTTATTGCGTAATATACACTTTATATGTATTTGATGAAAGAAAGACATGTACTGATGTACATACAAATTTTATCCAAAATATAGAAGATAATAACCAAATTATGTATATAGGATTAATTTTGTATAGTTATCTGCTTAGGGTCTATATTGAAACGGTGATAAAACAAACACACAAACAAAAAACTCTTTTGAAGATGATAGAAGAGAGTTAATCTAATAGCACTACTAAAGAATTATAACCAATAGCAAAAAATTTCCTCATGACTTTTTCTTTTGCTTAAATGATGTGTTTTTTCTTTCCTAATTCTGGTTGATCAAATTGATGTTTCTACGAAACATTTTAAAGTATCTATTAATGCCGTATACCTTTTGTACACAAAAAATTGAATAGTATATTTTCTGAAAATGGGATCAACAAATATCTATATATGTTTTTTTGGTAAATGGTTTTACTATATAAGCACCATTAGATCATTCATGTTATATTAAAAACAGATGTTTGCATAGGTTACTGATTGTGAGTAAAGGCTCGATTGTTAATTTATTTTTACATTTACGTTTCTATGTGTGCTTAGTGCCCTAATATTTAATGATTATTGCAAAAAAAATTTAATGAAGAAAATGTATCGCACTACAAAAGTTCAACCAATTGCATGCATTGAATAATATATTTTTAATAAAATACATATATTTTTGGAAGGTAAGGCTGCTATCTTCATTTGAAAATGATTGGTTGATAAACCCTTTTATATAAAAATGATTGGTCAATAATTAATTGAATCATTTTGTTCCCGAGTTGAATCAATATATATATAACTCAATTAGATCTAAAGATTGATTGTCCCACGCTTTGTTAATTACATAGATGGTGTAACTTTGGGTCATCAGCGACACCGGTTTAATCAATTATATAATCCATACTAGTATTTGATTTCAATATACTAATTAAGACAATATCTAATGATTTCTTGGATAGCGTACTTTTGTTTGTTTGTTTGGATAGCGTGATTTTCAATTCACAAGTTGATGTTTTTGTAAACAATAGATTATAAACACATGTATGTTTAATTATGTATTATCTCTTTTATTATAAGTCTTATCTCCACCACATATATTGTATTCAGTCGCTTACGTAAGTTATAATTTCACATAACGTAAAGTATTGTAATTTGGATAGAAAAAAACGTGTTCACTGGCTGAGAGGCGATTGAATTCTGGAATAATAGTAGAGTTATGAGATATTGTTCTCTCCAAGGGTTGGTTTCTTGTGTTCAAAATAGAAAATGTAACTAGTAAAATCAGAGAAGAAAAAACAAGATATAGTTTTGGGCTTGGGTCGGAGGTGATTCAGAACCCAATTTGTTCACATAGGTGGAGTATAAAGGCAGATTTAAGAAGACTTTAGAAATGGTCTTTGTGGTTGTCCAAAAAGATCGAATTTATGGAGGTGAGATTTTAGACCAAACAATTTTTTTTAAGAAGTTGACAGAAAAAAAGTTCTTTACTTTAAACAGACTGATATAATTGTTAAAAAAGTGTAATTTACGTGTCCCGTTGGATTTTTTCCATACTCGGGTTTTAGATTACGATGAGTGACTCCAGCGCGAGACCACATTGGGTTGGGTCACGACTCACGCCACTTGTTGAAGTAGAACGCACGACGACCAAATGTAACTTTTTTATATTATTTATATATATATATTTTTTTAAATATATATTTTTGAAACACTTTTGTAAGAGAATATTTGTGTGAGAGAGTGTCAAATGTAGACCACAAAAAAAAAGCTAAGAAATCAATCCAAAACAAAAAAAAAAAATTAGATTGGTCTGCAGTCATCTCGGATAATCAATGTCGACGGGGAGCAACGTTACATCTTAAACTAAACAGACAAAACATTTAATTAACTGTCTTTTCTTTTTTTTTTTTTTACACGTTTTTTAATCTTCTACTTTTCATTCTAATAAGAACAATACTACATTTAATGCCTAATTAATTAGTCAAAGATAAAAATTAAAAAAACAGAGAAAATACTTAATCAACTGTCTGTTTTGTTTTTCACACGTTTTCAATCTTCTACCGTACATTCTAATAAGGACAATACTACGTTTACTGCCTAATCAATGGACTCAAGTGGATTTTTTCGTCAAAGTTAAAAAAAATCAAAACCACATTTAATTAACTGCGTTTTCAATCTTCTAAGGAAAAAAACTACATTTACTGCCTAATCAATATGTAGTCAAAGATAAAAAAATTTTAATTACCATTTTGTGGAATAGTTTTTGCATGTTTTCCATGCGTAAAGTTTTCCTAATCTTATATTTTAATGGAATTTGTTAACAAATAAAATATTCATTTTGTTTGTTTGTACGATTAGTAGAAGAACAGTGGACACAGCCAAATCTGGACCGCATATTACATATATATGGTCGTGCACGCATTCAATCTTTTGCTCCTTGCTCTTTAAAGAAAGTCTTCTTTTAAGTTTCTGGGTCTATCACAAGAATCCTTTTCCTTTTAGTTTCTCTCTTTTGCGTTTGTCCGTCTCCATAAGAACATTACAGAGCAACAAGAAAACATAGAACCTTTGTTGTTCGGAAAAAAAAAGCAATTAAAAAGAGATTTTTAAGACAGAGAAGCTTCTCATGGATGTCTTTGCTTTCAATGGTTCTTTGTCCGTGGTGTAAAAGATGTTGCCGGACCCGCAGGTAAAAGATTCAATCTCTCTGCTTTTAATTTTATTCAGAGAGGACTTTGCTAAGCTTTAAGCTAATTTTGGGTATATTCCTTTTTTGTTGTGTGTGTTAAAGGTGGAATCATTAAATGTAAAGTATTTCTTTTTTAAATTAGATCTGGCTTAGTTGCCATGAATATTCCAAATCAATAGATATGTTTTGGTCCTCACTTTTCTTGTTCCTCTTTGTCTCCTGGACCTTAATAAGACTCAAATGTTGTTTCTGATCAATTTTCTTGGAGAAATCAAGAAATCTGCTTCTGTGTTGCTGCAATTTACGAATAAACAAAGATAGAGACTTTCTTATCTGTTAATATTCACTTATGACTGTTTCATCGTTCTTATGTGTTCAGGCAACATATTTGCATTTGGACTCTTCGTTTCACCAATGTGAGTTCTTCTTCTTTTCACTAACTAAACTTGTTCCTTCGTCATATCAAACATATTTTTCTCATCTTTGTGTGTGTCTCTGTTTTATTTTCAGGCCAACGTTTAGGAGAATCATGAGGAACAAATCTACAGAGCAATTCTCGGGTTTACCATACATTTACGCTTTCTTAAACTGCTTGATCTGCTTTTGGTATGGCACACCTTTCATATCCCACAGCAACGTCATGCTTATGACTGTGAATTTGTTGGAGCTACTTTTCAGCTTTTTATATTATCGTCTTCATCATGCATACAGACAAGAAGAACAAGGTTTTTTTTAATTGATTCTACTTCTTATTTACATGAAAAAAGAACCGTGTCGTTTCATAACTCTAATCAACATTTTGATAATGCAGTCCAAGATGCTTGGTTTGCTTCTTGTGGTGTTTGCTGTGGTTGGTGTGATTGTAGCTGGAAGTTTGCAAATACCTGACATGTTCACACGATGGTACTTTGTCGGGTTCTTGAGCTGCGGTTCTCTTGTCTCTATGTTTGCTTCACCTTTTGTTTGTTATCGTAAGTCCCCACAAATGTCGAACAAAATCTGATCTTATATGCAGCTTTCTTGATTGCCTGATTGACTTGTGTGGTGTTTGCAGAACCTAGTGATTAAGACTAAGAGCGTTGAGTTCATGCCGTTTTATCTCTCTCTATCGACTTTCTTGATGAGTGCTTCCCTTCTTGCTTTACGGGTTATTCAACTACGACGCTTTTTGTTTATGTAAGTTACTACTCTTCAATCATTGGTTTTTGCAATTTGTGTTTCTTTCTTTTCATTGAGAGTATTAACAAAACTTTTTTTTTTTTTTTGTCTTTTAACTCAGACACCAAATGGAATAGGGACGATTCTTGGTATTGTTCAGCTGTGTTTGTATTGTTTACTACCATAGGAACTCTTTAGCGGAAGAAACAAAAGAGCCTTTGATTGTTTTTTATGTGTGAGATTCGACGCAAAGAAGCAAATATAAGATTCTTTGTTGTTGTTGTTGTTGTTGTTGGTGGTGGTGTTGTCTTCTTTGTGTAGCTTCTTGTGAATCTACCGGCCTTTCGTACCTCTCATGGCGTGAAGATGTTTATCCTCTCGGCTTCTGTCATGATCGAAAGATGGAGATCTTTTTCAATTTTGATGGCTCTATTCTTGAAGGTTATCTAAAGGCACAGACAGATTCACTGGTGTGGGTTTTGTTTTGTGTGTGATGGAAATCTCTGCTGGATCCATATCTTGTTTGTTTTTGAAGATTATTCTATTTGTTTGTTCATAAAATTTTGCTTTAATCGTCATAAAAGATAGAAAAATTGCATCTATTTGTAGTAAATTGTTTGTTCATAAATATATTCTTGTTCTTTGTCCATCTAAGCAAAATCAAAACACACAAAAAAAAAAAAGACAAGAAAGAAGATTCACATATACATCACATAAGACAATGTTTACGAAACATTTTTTCTTTTCATAGTCTCAGAATCTGACCATTCATCGGTCTTTTAACTTGTAGTACAAGAAACTTCAGAGCCTTCCTTGCATAGAAAACCACATTCAAAGCAAATCTCTCAGAGTTGTTCTTACCAGAGAACTCTGTTTTTACCTAAAACATCAGTGACAACAACCTATATCTCACTCCCCAAAGAAAAAATAGTTTTGTGGATAAATGTAGAAAAAGAGTAAACCAACACTCACCTGTTCTTGAAGTTGAGGGATGATGAAGCGGATGGCCACGTTCATCATACAATATAAGACCACTAAACCGAGGCAACTCACATTTCTCACCCATCAGAATCGGTCTCTGCCAGACCGGGATCAACCGCATTAAGACTCCTTTCTTTAACCGCAAGTAATGGTGGTGGCCGCCGTGTTTCCATCTCCATCCACTTCGCTGCAGAGCTCCAACAAAATGAACCCATCAACGTTCTCTTCACTTTTCTCCATTTACAAATCCGCTTTTCATCCATAGTTCATGACCTAACCGCTGTTTCGGACGCCCACTCCGCGTCTGCTACTTGCTTCCCTCGAGAATTGCGGTTGAGAAACGCTGCAACTGTGCGGAGTAGTGTTATTGCAGCTGCTGTTCCGACCAAGATCACAACGGCTTCTTTCGTCGTTAGCTGCAGTTTCTCTTCCAACTTCCACAAGGCTTCGCGAGTTTTTTTAGGGGTCTGTTTGAGTAATTTGGATAGAATAGGATGAGAGAAGTATATAGGTGAAATTGGTGAGCTTCATGTGAACTCCACCGTTATAGATTTGTTCATCATTATGATATTTATAACGAAGTTTTATTTGCCCATCAATTACACCTTGACGATTTGTTATGTTGAGTATTAATGTAATTGTGGTATAAAAAATCTCCGTTGTAGCCTCTTTCTTCAACAACGTTGCAGTCTATATAAATTTATGTAACCGAAACTTTATAAATTTACTGTGTCATACAAAGATTAAATATAACATCTCTTAGTAGCACTTGACTGTTAAGTTTTGTATGAGTGTAATTAAGGTTTTGGAAAGTTGTGTAACCTTTTGTATCGTGTTAGGTTATATAATACGACTAGAAATTTTTATGTATATGTGATTTACTTTTGTAAAACTGTAAACTCTATATGATTTCAATGTTTTTCCGAATTTTAGTGTTACTTAAAATGATTTGTTCTTATGGAATATACATCACGGTAGCTTGGTGGGGACACAAAGGTTTTTATGACATCACGAGCCACACAACGTCTATTCATGTTCTTGTTGGGTGTGGTCCATAGACCTATGGACCTGTGGTACCCAAATTAAAGATGAATGAGCAAATTGAAAAGGCCGGGAAATCAGTGGGTGCAAAATAGAAAAATTGATGTTATTTTTTTTGACAAAGAGCTATTAAACAAATTAATATTAACTATATAACTGTATATCCTATAGTAATAGAAATTTGACATATAAAATAATACATACAAAGTTATTATTTTACGTAGAAACATATCATCTAAAATTTTTAAAATTATATATAATCATTATTATATTATATATCAATTGAAAAATGGATATTATGCAAGAAATCACGTGAAAACTTAATTTTAATTTTTAATTAAAATTTAGTAATGTAGTAGTATAAACGGGTATATTAATAAAATGGTTACTACAACAAAAACTAAATGTTACTTTCAACTATTTGATTTTTAATATCATTGTAAAAGTCTAACTAGTGAATTCATGTTATTGATGCTGATAATTGTGAGATTTTATTCTATATTAAAAGTAGAGTATATCAATTGAATACATATTTATGTATCTAAGTTTGTTGTGATACATACAACCATATTTAAGATTCAAATCCTAATTTTATCAGACTAAAACACTTATAGTTTATTTTAATTTTTAATTTATTATAAATAAAATTTAATTTGCAAAATATTCATCGGTGCTCTATACGAAATTTCATGTAACTCACTCTCAACTAATCACTCCAAATATTTATTTTGGTCTAATAAATACTATATAGAACATCATTTTCGTATTAAATTCTTATTCCATTTGCGTTCGTGTAAAATTAGTCTCAAATTTCCGTTTACTCACCCATAAATTATTATGGAGAAATGCAGTAAAAACGAAAATTAAAGGAGTAATTCGAAAACTTACAAACGTACAACTGTGAAGCAGCCGCCGCTCTATCCAACGGCCGGCAAATTGGATGAATTTGGAGGTTTTGATTTCTTTAAGCAATCGGAGTTTCTACAGTTCTTCAAACTGTCTTCCGTAAGAGTTCATAGTTGATCGATTCCTAATTTGATTAACAAGTGATTATCTCAGGAACCCCTAATTTCTATTCGTCTGAGGTCAGTGCGTTGTGATTTCGATTTTGTTGAATACCTGCTTCCTTTGTCTTTTACTTGAGCATTATGAGTTTTGAAGTTTGTAGATTTGATCCTTAGTGAATTTGCTTTCTGTTATCAGTTTTTTCCCCAATGTCTGGAAGAAATCGTGGAGCTCCTCCTCCTTCGATGAAAGGTGGATCTTACAGTGGCTTGCAAGCTCCGGTTCACCAACCTCCTTTCGTTAGGAGGGCTTGGGAGGAGGAGGACAAGTGGCTCCTCATCCTTCTATGGTAGATGTTAGTAGAGAAACTCAATTCAGAGTTGATGCAAGAGGTCTTCCTCCACAATTTTCAATCATTGGAGGATCGTCTTGCTGCTCAGAATCAAGATGTTCAGGGCTTACTTGCTGATAACCAGAGGCTAGCTGCGACTCCTGTTGCGCTTAAACAGGAATTAGAAGTTGCTCAGCATGAATTGCAAAGAATGATGCATTATATTGATTCCTTGAGAGCTGAGGAAGAGATCATGATGAGGAGATGTATGATAAATCTATGCGATCTGAAATTGAATTGCACGAAGTTGATGCTATGAGAGCTGAGATTCAAAAGGTTCGGTGCGGATATCAAGGAGTTTACTTCAGGTAGGCAGGAACTAACGAGCCAGGTTCATGTGAGGACTCAAGGTTTGGCTAGACTTACAACAGAGTTGCAGCAGATACCAACACTAACTGGAGAAATTGAGAACACAAAGCCAGAGCTACAACGCGCAAGGTTTTGACCAGGCCATTGCAACTAATTTATCTTGACCAATCTCTTTTTAGATTTGCCTTTGTTTATCTTGATGTTAATAAGTGGATTTTAAGCTGTGATTTCGGTTTTGTAGAGCGGCTATTGATTATGAGAAGAAAGGGTATTGGAAAACTACTGAGCACGGCAAAATTATGGAGCATAAATTAGTTGCAATGGCTCGGGGAGTTGGAGAAGCTCGAGCAGAGATTGCTAACTCAGAACAGAGAGCTCATGCAACTGGTCCTGTTGGGAATCCTGGTATGATTAACCCGAATAATTATAAACCTTTATGATTAGTCATCACAATGCCTACTAAATACACCGGTACAAAGGAAAACTAGTTAACTAGCTATATACATTCGATTTACAGTTGAATGCATATACAAAGGTTAAGAAAAAAACATGTTTTTGATCAGGTGGAGTTGCTTATGGTGGTGGCTATGGAAATCATGAGGCTGGGTATCCTGTGAATCCTTATCAACCCAACTATGCCATGAATCCAGTAAGTTATAAGTCTATTAACTTTTATGCCTTCCTCGTGGGAATTTCTTTTTAGTTTTACCAAGAAGAGCATTGTGTACTATAGTAAACGTAAGCAAGATTATATGTCTAAACTCACCTTAGTTCTGTCTAGACAGTTTTACACTTAGCTTGAACTTTGAAACTTGGATTTGGACCGAACTTTAGTAGTCCATAGTACAGCTGAAATTTGAAATAGTCACTCTGGTGTAAAACAGGAAACTGGCTCAATCAACTTATTAGACCAATCTCGAGTCAACAATTTGAGCTGTAGTTGATGAACAACTATATCTTCACATATCTCCTGTTCTTGTAGTTTTAGGTGATTACATTTTCACACATGTAAAGTAATGTGCTCATATTATGACAAAGCAGGTTCCAGGTACAAGCAGGTGTTGAAGGCTATTATCCTCCTCCTTACGGACTACCCGTTGCATGGGCTGGTGGCTACGATCCGCAGCAGCAGCCACCACCTCAAGGACATCAATGAAAAAGTCCAAAAGTCAAAGTAGTTCATTTTCCCGGCAACTCATGAAATTAAAGTAGCCTCCTTTTGATGCCGACAAAGTCTACAAGCGAACATTTAAATGTTGTTGATTAAAAGATAAATGGACAAGCCCACAGTTAAAAAAAAAAAGAATAAGTCCGTTAATATCTTAATTGGACCTCATGAGGCCCATTAGACATCGGTCCCCCGCCCATAACAGCTGGCGGCTAAATTCCAAATTCTATTTTCGGTTGATGAACAAAAGATGAAATTTAAAATGAGAACAAATTTTAGAAAATTTCGCGCAAATAAAAGAATTGGCGGGTAAATATCATTTTCGTTTCTCCTTTAATTTTTGTGCGATGTACGACTGTTCACATCAACCCAGAGATCTGAAAAGTAGAGAAGCCATGGATGCTCAGTTTCAAGATCTACCTCCTCTCAAAAGATTAAGATTGATGCAGCGAGATCTGGAGCTTTCCCAGCAGCAGCAGCTACCGAGCCAACCGGAGGCAAAGCCGTTGCAGTCGCCGGCTAAGACGAGGCAGCAGACTCGCGTCGACTACGATGAAGCAGCCGAGAACTCTCGCCCCACCCACCCCTGCCTTCCGGCGAAGAAAAAGGATTTGGGCGATTGATCCCGATTTGTTCTCCGGTAATCCATTTTCTCCTTTCGATCAGAATATTGAGTACAAGCCTTCTGTTGAGGATAAGTCAATTGAGACAAATCCAACTCTTATGGTTGAATCGAGTCTAGAAGTAGAAGATGATAATAAAGAGAATATTGATCCTCTGGGGAAAGGAATAGTTTTAGATCTAGAAGATAGAGAGATAGAGAAAGAAGTAGCAGAAGATGAAGATGGGATTATGTGTGTAGTATGTCAAAGCACAGATGGTGAACCATCAAATCCAATTGTTTTCTGTGATGGTTGTGACTTGATGGTTCATGCTTCTTGTTATGGGAATCCTCTTGTCAAAGCTATACCCAGAAGGTGATTGGTTTTGCAGACTGTGTATTGCATCAAGGTCATTGAAGAATCGAGAAAAAGAACTCTTCTCTTGTTGCTTGTGGCTACAACTAAAGGTGGAGCGATAAAACCTACAAAGGATGGTCGATGGGCTCACATCACTTGCTCGTTGTTTGTGCCTGAAGTTTACTTTTGAGGATCCTGAAGGAAGGGAAGGGATTTGTTGTAGTGAGATATTGAGTAAGAGATGGAAAGATAGGTGTTATTTGTGCAAGATTAGACGTGGTTGTGTTAATGAGTGTTCAGAGATGAAATGTCAGTTGGCTTTTCATGTTACTTGTGGGTTAAAGGAAGATCTTTGCATTGAGTATCGTCAAGGCAAGAAGAGTGGTGGTGGTATTGTTGTTGGTTTCTGCAATGAGCATACCAAATTATGGGAAAGGGTAAGATTTGTATCATACTTTCTCCATTCCTTTCTGCTCTGTTTAGTTGTGTAGGGTTAAAATTTTGATGATAACTTTTGTTTGTCAGCAACAGGACAGTGGAAAGTACAAGATTGTTGCCAGAGATGAAGATAAGTAGGAGAATGCTCTAGAGCCATGACCATGCTTTTGCTTGCAACTCTGAAGCTTCATCTAATTTTGATTGTTTTAAAACGCCTTTTTTATTTCATGATTATCTCATTAGTGATTCGCTAGCTGGTGCTTAATGTTTGTCAAGTTCGTGTTTTTGTCGACTCTATATGATGATGCTCAATTTTAACAAATTCCTCTTTATAATTTGAAGTTTTTCAGTCTCCAAATAAAATGCTTTTTTCTCTCCTTTAAATATATTTGTCTCTTCTCGGATAACCAAAAAAAAACTCTTCCTTCATATTCTTACAGTCAGCATTACTTATCCAGAAACACCCTTAGAACAACTAGACGGTAATGGCAAGAATGGTTTCGTTGGTTAACCCTAAACCGATAACCTAACCGGAATGTAGCTCCATACATTTCATTCCCATAATCTAGTTAACAAAACGCCTTTGGTGCCGCCGCCTCTAAACAAACGGAGGTATGGCAAGAATGGTTTCGTTGGTTAACCCTAAACCGATAACCTAACCGGAATGTAGCTCCATACATTTCATTCCCATAATCTGGTTAACAAAACGCATTTGGTGCCGCCGCCTCTAAACAAACGGAGGTAATCTCTCCGACCAACTAATCAGACTATCCTAGCTATCCAAGTTAATCGCAGCTCCATTTACGAATATTATAGTTCCAGAAAAGCTGGTTCTTTTCTCGGTTTGAGCCGTGTCATACTTGCGCAGGAGCCTTGCTAAGTTTCTCTGTATCGTTCCAACTTTTTGATTTTATCACCCGATGTTATATACACACACGCTTTCTATTATACAGACGATGTGGGACTAATCTGATATTCTTCTAATATAAATGGGCCTGGCTCTCTTTCATCTTTATGGGCCTAATCAATTATTTCTCACATAAGGGCTATTTTCATATTCTAAGAAAATGATAATAGCTTCTTCAATCAAATTCTTGAGGATTCCATGCCTCTTCACGCCTAATCCTAGGAGAAATTATGAAATGAGAATGTAACACGGAGCTTAATTTTCATATTTAACTTCCCTAATCGTCGAACAATGACCGTTCTGATTCTACGGATCGAGATTCAAAATTTGTCTGTCGGAACTCTGAGATTTCTCCCACGAAATATAAAGCCTTGTGCTTTTGCTTCTTTACATTCTACAGTTTCTGGGCAAATCGAAGAACAGCCCAAGAGATACGACTACCACAATGTTGCTACTTGTAATGGCAAGAATGGTTTCGTTGGTTAACCCTAAACCGATAACCTAACCGGAATGTAGCTCCATACATTTCATTCCCATAATCTGGTTAACAAAACGCATTTGGTGCCGCCGCCTCTAAACAAACGGAGGTATGGCAAGAATGGTTTCGTTGGTTAACCCTAAACCGATAACCTAACCGGAATGTAGCTCCATACATTTCATTCCCATAATCTGGTTAACAAAACGCATTTGGTGCCGCCGCCTCTAAACAAACGGAGGTAATCTCTCCGACCAACTAATCAGACTATCCTAGCTATCCAAGTTAATCGCAGCCCATTTACGAATATTATAGTTCCAGAAAGCTGGTTCTTTTCTCGGTTTGAGCCGTGTCATACTTGCGCAGGAGCCTTGCTAAGTTTCTCTGTATCGTTCCAACTTTTGATTTTATCACTCCGATGTTATATACACACAGCTTCTTTCTATTATACAGACGATGTGGGACTAATCTGATATTCTTCTAATATAAATGGGCCTGGCTCTCTTTCATCTTTATGGGCCTAATCAATTATTTCTCACATAAGGGCTATTTTCATATTCTAAGAAAATGATAATAGCTTCTTCAATCAAATTCTTGAGGATTCCATGCCTCTTCACGCCTAATCCTAGGAGAAATTATGAAATGAGAATGTAACACGGAGCTTAATTTTCATATTTAACTTCCCTAATCGTCGAACAATGACCGTTCTGATTCTACGGATCGAGATTCAAAATTTGTCTGTCGGAACTCTGAGATTTCTCCCACGAAATATAAAGCCTTGTGCTTTTGCTTCTTTACATTCTACAGTTTCTGGGCAAATCGAAGAACAGCCTAAGAGATACGACTACCACAATGTTGCTACTTGTATCGCCGCATTGCAAGGGTGTGCGCAGCGCAGCGACGCCGTTTCGGCGAACAGCTCCATGGTTTCATGGTTAGAGAGGGTATCTTGATGATTCGCCTCGCGCTGTCACGAGCCTCGTCAACATGTACGCTAAGTGTGGTCTTATGCGACGCGCGGTCTCGGTCTTTGGTGGATCCGAACGCGATGTGTTTGGTTATAACGCTGTTATTTCTGGGTTTGTGGTGAATGGGTCTCCTTTTGATGCGATGGAGATGTACAGAGAGATGAGAGCTAAAGGAACTTTACCTGATAAGTATACATTTCCTGGTTTGTTAAAAAGGAAGCAATGCTATGGCGATTTCTGATGTTAAGAAGGTTCATGGATTGGCGTTTAAACTTGGGTTTGATTCCGATTGTTATGTGGGGAGTGCCTTAGTTTCTTCCTACTCGAAATTCATGTCAGTGGAGGATGCTCACAAGGTGTTCGATGAATTGCCTGAGAGAGATGATAGTGTGCTTTGGAATGCTTTGGTTAATGGGTATTCACAGATTTTTAGGATTTGATGATGCTTTAACAGTTTTCAGTAAAATGCGTGAAGAAGGTGTAGGCATGAGTAGGCATACCATTACAAGCGTCTTATCGGCATTTACTGTGTCAGGGATCTTGACAATGGTAGGTCAATCCATGGTCTTGCAGTGAAAACAGGATCTGATTCTGATAATCTTGTGTCAAATGCTATGATTGATATGTATGGAAAGAGTAAATGGTTAAAAGAGGCAGTAAGTATATTTGAAGCAATGGATGAGAGAGACATATTTACTTGGAACTCAGTTTTATGTGTTCATGACTACTGTGGTGATCATGATGGAACCTTAGCTCTTTTCGAAAGGATGCTTTGTTCTGGAATCCGGCCTGATCTTGTTACATTGACAACCGTTTTACCCACTTGTGGTCGTCTAGCTGCATTGAAGCAGGGCAGAGAGATTCATGGCTATATGATCGTCAATGGACTTCTAAACCGCAATTCCAATGATGAGTTCATACACAACTCATTGATGGATATGTATGTGAAATGCTTGGGACTTGAGGGATGCTCGAATGGTTTTTGACTCGATGAGGAGTAAAGACTCAGCTTCTTGGAATATTATGATCAATGGTTACGGTGTGCAGAGCTGTGGTGAGTTGGCTTTGGATATGTTTTCACGTATGTGCAGAGCCGTGTCAAACCCGATGAAATCACATTTGTAGGGTTGCTACAAGCTTGTAGCCACTCAGGCTTTGTAGAGCGAAGGGCGAAGATTTTGGCACAGATGGAGACGGTATATAACATTGTCCCAACAAGTGATCACTACGCTTGTGTAATAGACATGCTTGGCCGGCAGGCAAGCTAGAGGAAGCATATGAGTTAGCTATATCAATGCCCGTTTGCGATAATCCTGTAGTCTGGAGGTCAATATTGTCATCTTGTCGTCTCCATGGGGAACTCAGATCTCGCATTGGTGGCAGGAAAGCGGCTCTATGAGCTTGAGCCAGAGCATTGCGGCGGTTATGTATTAATGTCTAATGTTTATGTTGAAGCTGGGAAGTATGAGGAAGTGTTGGACGTTAGAGATACAATGAGACAGCAGAATGTGAAGAAGACACCAGGTTGCAGCTGGATTGAGCTCAAGAACGGTCTTACACGTTCTTTACGGCGATCAGACTCACCCGAATTTGAATCAATCCACGCTTGGTTAAGCCTATTGACTTCTCTTATGCATGGTGTTGAGGATATGATGCTCGACGACTAATTTGGGTAGACATTAGATATTTTTGTAACCATTGAGTAAAATTTTCTAATTATGTTCTGCGAAGGACAATAGTTTACGGACTAGGAAAAATCTACGAACCAACCACATCTTCAGACTTGTAAATATATTGGCCATTGCTCTGCATTTTTTTAGCCAAGAGGCCGATTTGGAATAATATTGATTTTTTTTGTCTGTTTGACTTTTATTAGTAGTCCTTGTTCTTTGTGACATAGGAAAGAACAATGGATGGTGACGGATCTCGAAAGACCAAAATCTTGATCTTTTCCAACAAGATGATCCAGGCTTACCAGAGCAGTTTCAGAGAGCAGAATTTGCTTTTGCCGCCGAGATGTTTGGTGGGGTTAAACTGAACTTTTCTTTTTATTACAATCTCAAATATGTTCAAATCAGGCTTGATAGAATTTACATTGAGGAGTTTCTGGCAATAGCCAACAGCGCCAATGTGCTAAATTCTAAGACATGCCATACCCAACCGTGCCAATGTTCCGGTGTGCTGCTACTGCAACTGCGGCAGCTCCAGCAGGACCATATTGGGATTGTGCCTTCAACAGCTTAGCATCAATAACCACCTTGTGTTGTGATTGGACATAAGGGTTTGCGTTCAGCTCAGCTGGCTTTGCAGAGTTGCATTGGGAGGGGATAAACTGCGGTTTTGGCTGAGAAGCAGCTTCTGTACCACCGCGCTTCTCTTGATTCATGGTGTTAGGTTGGAAGAAACAGTTAGGAGATACGGTCTGTGGAGGGAGTATCGTGCTTCTGTAATATGATGTCCTTGCATCATAGGACGATTCTTTGAGGTTCATGTCATTTTCATAAGTTACAGATGATTCCATAGCACGGCCTGGTCTACCTGTTAGAAATAATGAAGGCTATTGACTTTGAGAACAATACTGTGTATCTATTTGTGGTATTAACTGTGATGGGAGATTGCTACAATTTTCAGCCCCAGAGAATAAGTCAAAATACTTTCATAGATTATACAGTTTGGGAATTACCTGATGGTACTCTTGGTGGAGGCCCTAAAGGTTTAGTTGAATATGATGAAGTTGATGGAACTACTCCATTTTTTGAAGGCTCAAAAGAAACACGTCGACTGTCTTGTGCGTTTAAGCTGGGTGGAACATTAGAGTTTACTGCACTGGAGTGAACTGAAGGTCTACGAAGATAAAGAGGAAGAAATTGATCAAAACTGCAATACCGAATCAAAAAAGATATATATTCTGTGCAGTTGCTACAAATGGATGAGAAAACATACCGTGGAAGTGAAGTGTGCTTTCTCTCTGGAGGTATGACTGGCCCACTTTTGCCGCTATTTTCCTCTAGGTACGAACTGTTTCCTCAAATGACCAATGGCACTGCAATGTAAAATTCAATCGATCAGCGAAAATGAAAAAGAGAATGTAATGACTCCCATTTATTTTGCTTTTAAAGCAAACATAGACTAGTTGAAAGAGGAAGAAGTACCAACCTAGGATATAGAAAACTTGAGCCTTCAGATCCGTTCATATAATCCTTGAGCAGCTGTGGATGGTATTCTAGTATCTCCTTATATATTAACTCTCTAATGTCATCCTTCGTCAACCTTCGTCTTTCAAACTCAAATTCCATCTTCGAGATTGGCTGACAAGAAGGTTCTCTTTCAACCTTAGAAAGGCCCTTAAAGTAAGGATCAGCCAAAGCCTGTCAAAGAACATCACAATGTAAGGAGCTGAAAAATGAACAAGAGCCTTCTGCACTAAAAGCAAATCGGTTGTTCTAAGGGAAGAAAAAAATGAATCTAGCAACAAAGAAATGACAGAACCATACCTCTGCAGCAGTTGGTCTATCCTTTGGATCAAAAAGCCAGCAGTCTTTGCAAAAGGCGCCAATGCTAAAGGATCTGCGTTGGGGAAACTTTTTCGAAAAGGGGACAAGATTTTTTCTTCCTCATTTCGCCCAAGTATTTTCTAGCTTTTTTCATTTGAACCTGCATAAAAGATATATTATTAGCTATGCATGCCACCTTCCACCAAGAAAATGGGAAAATTGGTAATGTGCAAGCAAAAAGAACATACTCCAGCAATGGTCTCTGATTTTGGTGTGCCAAGAAGATCGGTAATCAAGTCTAACTGATGGACGACACTTTTTCCAGGAAACAAAGGCTTCCCTGTTAACACCTCGGCAAATATGCAGCCAATGCTCCAAATGTCAATAGCCGGAGTATACTGCAAAAGATAAAACGACATGTCAGAAAACAGCATATCTAAAGCTTGCAAAAAGAAACCCCTCAAACAGATACTCTTGGAAAAAGTGCCCGGAAGAGTTCAAATCCTCCATGAACAAGAATTATGTTCATAAGTGGGTTCATTCTATCCCACTGGGCACAAATCTAACTTATAGAGTACCAGACACATCTCTAATGTATTTTACATATTTTACATACATTTACAACCACGCAGAAAAAAACGAACAAGCATACAAGGAGGAAGAATAAAAACAAGTACCTTAGAACAGAATGATCCACAGAGCTCAGGTGCCCTGTACCATCTTGTGGCAACATAATCCTGGGAAAGAAAAGACAAACAGAAGGAATTCAAAAACACTGGAGAGATTACCAGAACTGAATTAACAATAAGCAGCAAAAGGTGTAGACAAGAGTGCAGACCGTCCAGAAGACTGTTGTAGGTGTATCATTAAACGACACTCTTGCTAGTCCAAAGTCACAGACTTTCAACTTGCAGTTTGCATTTGCCAGTATGTTCTTTGGTTTAAGATCACGATGGTAAACATTAGCTGCACACAGACAAAGATCCAGTTAACTACAAAGTTTACAAATTACCACAAAATTTGAGAGGGGGAAAAGATAGAAGTTTCACCTGTATGCATGTACTTCAAAGCGCGAAGCATCTGATAAAGAAAAAACTGGTGGTGGTCACGAGTCAAATCATCATTAGCTTTGATGACTTGATGAAGATCTGATTCCATGAGCTCAAACACAACATATATATCTTTGAACTCCCTCTTGGAAGGCGGTAGCATGATGCTTTTGATTTCGACTATATCTGGATGCCTTAGGAGCCTGAGAAGCTTAACCTCACGAAGGATACGGAGAGCATCAGAGACATGTTCAAAGACATCATTAATCTTCTTAATAGCAACTTTCTCTCCTGTATGTGTATCAATAGCTGCACAAACAACTCCATAGCTTCCTTTCCCAATAACTTCAAGAATCCGATAGAGGTTAGCATCACCATACTCAGTGAAAAATTCCACCTCTTTCATGTTCTGTTGAATCACCAAAAACAGCACAAAATTATCAAAATCTAAACCAAGAATAAAAAAGCTGAAGCAAAGTTCTCTAATGAATCACATTCACTACTGAACTCAGATTCAACAAAGAAAAATCATAAGAAACCAACCTTCTTCTCCTGACCTTGTTGCATCCTCTTCGAAGAATAATAAAACTCGAATCTTCCCAGATTATTCAACGAACACAAAAAGGATAAGAAATAAGATAAACACAGACTGATTTTTTTCTCAGCAACCAAAAAGATGACCAAATTCGATCAAATCTTCACATCCGAAGCAGAATACAGCTCAACAACCCTATCGTCTTCCTCAGTTCAAAATCTCGCGAACTTAAAACCCTCAATTATCTCAGAAGAGATCGCAGTTATAAAAAAATGAGTAATCAAAGAAAATGGCAATTCTTCGAATCACAAGTCCAAAATTATTAAACGAAAAACCCGATCGAGTTATCCAAAACCCTAGATTCTTAAAAGAACTCGGAGAGATAAGAGATGAGAAAATCTAGAGATCGTCAAGATCCAGCGATCGGAGAAAATCTGAAGATCACAAATGTTTATATATACAAATCAGTAAATTCTCTTTTTTGATTTTTTTCCGTGTATTCTAATTTTGTTGTTTCCTCAAAAATATTAATATTTTCCTAAATTTAGCAATTTTCGTGGTACTTATTGGGTACGGGGGACAGGTCACGAGGAATGGCATTCTCGTAGTTCTATACAACTCTGAGCCTTAATAGTTTCGTTAGGTCCACTGTCGGTGATCTTTACGAAATTGACCCGTTGTGAGGCAACTACCACCGGGCCGTTTTTTTACTATTTAAATATTTCTATGTTGCACCCTCAAATTATTTCATTAGTCACACAATTTACCCACTCTTTTATTTTATTTTGTAGTTTATTGATTTCTTGGTTATATATATATTTTTTGTTTCGAGCTAAATTTACCAAAAAAATGTAGATCTCAAACAGTTATAGTTGTTCGTTTGATCTCGTCAGTGATGTTTGATTAAAAAACCACTAGGACTATATGTCGTAATCCAATCAATAAATTTGGTTGAAAAATTGTATTCAAGAAATAAATAATTGATATATGTGCTGTTGAGATGTTAAATCAAACTCGATTTTACTTAATCTCTCAATCTTTCGGTTGTTATTTATAAAAGAAATAGAGAAGACACACACAATTACCGAGTTCAGGTTCCGATAAGAATACCCTACATCTCGCTAGAAGTTTAACCGGAATCCACTAGATCTAAACTCAAACCCGAGCTCAAGTTTTCTCTTTTTCTCTCACGATACAAGTCTCGTCTCGTCTCTCTCTACAATTCACATACAAAATAAGAAGAAGAAGACTTGATAAGAAGAATAAAGCTAACAACCTTATTTTCTAACTTACTCGCGACTCCCACGAGCCCGGGATCAACGTGATTCTAAGTTGGTACCCTCGCTTTTTGCCAAAATCTTTACTATACTTAGAGAAATCTCCTTATATACTAAGGGCACTGATCTTCAATTCTCCACCTTGTCCTTAGTATCTGGATCTAGCTTACTTTCGGACTCCACTTCCGGATCATGAACAAATCCGCTCATCTTGTTTCAACACCTGAATAAACCCATTCAGCCTTAACCTTCTCCTGAGTAAACCCACTCAGCTTGTTCTTGGAGCTTCAGTTCCTAGTAATTCTCAGCAGTTCCAAAGTATCTTGAAACTTGCTGATTGACAACACCTTCGTAAAAATGTCAGCAGGGTTGTATGTAGTAGCAATTTTGACAACGCATAACACTCCATCACTTATCAAATCTCTGATAAATTGATATTTCACACCTACATGCTTAGTCCTCTCATGGAAAACGATTCTTACTAAGCATCTTGCCTCTGAGTCACAATGGATTCTCATCGATCTTGTTTAAAACCAAGTTCGCTACCACCCCTTAGAGCCACACCGCTTCGCCGCTTATTATGTTATATACTTCAGCCTTAGTTGTGAGACAAGCTACTTTCTGCAAAACCAGATCTCCAACTGATAATGTTTCCTCCCAAAGTGAAAATAAGACCCGTACGAGATCTTTTTCTATCCAAATCTCCTGCATGATCTGAATCACAATATCCTCGAATGACAAAATCACCTTTATTTCTGTAGCAGAGCTTCTTTTTAAATGAGCTGTTAATGTATCTCATTATCCATTTCACTGCGAGCCAATGTTCCTTTAATGGATTACTCATGAACCTACACACTAGACTAACTGAATATGCTAAGTCAGGTCTTATGCCAATCATCGAATACATTAAGCTTCCTACGACTCTTTGATAAGGAACTTATCTCATCATCTCAATTTGCTGCTTGAGTTCTTCTTCTGTAGCTGACTTGAGATTGAAATGAACCCCCATTGGAGTACCAACGCTCTTTGCTTGATCCATGCCAAAATCCCTAACAAACAAGTACTTCTTGTGAAATTGCCAAAGTCTCTCTTACTTTGTCTCGATAATTTCCATGCCCAAAATCTTATGAACATCTCCTAAATCTTTCATATCAAACTCGAGTGTAGCAATAGCTTAGGTTCAACTACTTGCTCTTTATCCTTAGATGCAATAAGTATGTCATCCACATATAAGAGCAAATTAATGTAATCCTCACTCTTTAGCTTCTTGAAGTATACACATATCATATTCACTTCTATCATACTCTTTTTTGCATAAACCATCAAACATGTTGTTCCATTGACGAGGAGATCGCTAAAAGTCCATACAAGGACCTTTCCAACAAGCACACTTTATCTGGATATTTTTCATCGATGTATCCTTCGCTGCTCCATATATATCTCTTCATCTACGTAGCCATGTAAAAACGTTGTTTAACATCCAACTACATAGACAAAATGAACCACCATAGACAAAACAATATGAATTGACCCATGTTTGACTACCAGAGAAAATATCCCTGATAATCTACTCTTTCCTTCTGAAAGTATCTCTTAGCCACTAAACTTGCCTTGAATCTTGGACCTTCTACCCCAACTACACCAATATTTCTCTTAAACACCCATTTGCAGCCTATGGGTTTTCGAGACTTAACCCGGTCTATGAGCACCCATGTATTATTCTTCATAAATGATTCCATTTCATCATCAGAAGCTAGAATCCACTTATCACTATCAAGGTCCTATAGAGCTTTCTTAAAACTACCTGGTTCTGGCTTGCCGCCATCTTCCGTAACCAAGCACGCAGAACCCGCTATTTCTTCCATCTCTTCTTTATTCAGAACGTAGTCTTCAAATCTGGCTGGTGTCCTGGTCTGTCTCATAGGCTTATCCTTTGCAAGCTGATATCCTACCAAATCTTGGTTCTCTGGTTCTGTAACCACTTCTTCCTGCGTCTGGATATCTTGATCCTTAGCCCAAATGGCTCTTACCTTGAGCTGCATCTCCAAGTGACCTGTTATTACTTGCAAATTTGCCACTAGAAACCTCAATAGTTAACAATAATTGACTGTTGTTACCTGACAGTGGTTGATCCTTAATGTCTTTGAACATGACATCCTCCTTGAACACGATGTTTCTGCTGATGGTACACGTCTCGTCTTTAATAACCCAAATCCTGAAGCCCTTTACCCATTCTGGATATCTTGTAAACACTCATTTCTTGGCTCTGGGATTAATTTTTCCCTCATCTGAATGAATGTATGCCTGACATCCGAATCTTTCTAGTCCCATCAAATTTGTTATCAAAGATGTCCAACATTCTTTAGGTATATCAAAATCAATAGCTGATGATGGTGAGCGATTGATCACATATACTGATGTCGATGCTGCTTTTGCCTAGAACTTTTGACCCAAACCACTTTCACTGAGCATGCTTCTCACTTTATTTAATATTGACATGCTGAGGCGCTTAGCTACACCATTGAGAATGCCATTACCCCCTTTAAACTCACATCCTTTTGATTCTAATGTTTCCATAGATATCAGATTTCGAGTCATTCCCGACATATACCTTACTTTGTGTAAAAAAAAGTAGTGCCACCTCGATTCTCGAATCTAATGCTTCTGATACCTTTAACCTCTGAATGTGAGTTGTTTGCCATTCTCACTTTTTCGGAATCAAGCTCCTTAAACTCCATGAAGATATCTCTTCTAGGTGTCATGTGAAATGAGCATCCAGTGTCTATGATCCATTCTTCTTGATTTATCTCGTTCTCACTAACATTAACGTCGGAGGCAATGAGACCGACCAAATCTTGTGCGTCATCCTTTACCAAAGATGATTATCCATTGTCATGTCCTTAACTCTTAAGCTTGTTCCGTTCAATCCATTGTAGTATTGTTTCTTGAAGTACCCTTCTTTACCACATATCCAACATATCTTCTTGCCTTCCCTTGACTTCGATCAAGATTTGAATTTGCCTTTCCCACCCCAATTCCCTTTGGTTTCAGCTCTACCTTTGACAAATAAGCCTTTTTCCATTTGATCTTGATCTAGGGTTCTTTCTTAGCTTAAGTTCCTTAGACCTTGCCACACTCACCACTTCTTTAAACTTTATCACATTCCTACTGTACTTCAAGGTTTACTTAAGCATTTCATACTTTGCTGGAAGTGAGCTTAGAAGAAATACTGCTTGAACCTCGTCTGGAACTTCAATGCTTAGGTTGCTGAAATCCGAAATCATCTTCGTGAAGTCATCTGCATTCTGATCAATAGTCTTTTTGTCTTGCATCTTGTATGTATACACCTTGAGCTGAAGAAATACTCGATTCGGTCGAGTCTTAATCATGTATAATCTCTCTAGAGTATCCTAAACTTCAGCCAGTAGCATTAGTTGATCTTTCTGAGAACTGGATCCGAGACATTCAGATAGATCATCATCTTTTTCTTCTCGCACCGATCTAATCTTGAAGCTTCTTCCTCGATCTTCTTCTTTTTTAACTCTGGATCTGATTCTTCCTCATCCTTTGCCGATGACGATTTTGTCTTGTGCTTCAAAGACATTCTTGAGACCTCAGATCTTTGAGATATACATACATTCTTGTTCTCCACATAGAGAAGTCCCCAGATCCATTAAACATAGCCACATTGTGTTGTGTGTCAGTCATCTTGATGATCTGAATACCGCCTTAAAGGCTTTGATACCAATTTGTGTTTTCGGGGCGTTGAATCTCACTTAATCTCTCGTTTGTGATTTGTAAAAGAAATAGAGAAGACACACGCAATACCGAGTTCAGATTTTGATTAAGATATCCTACGTCTCGCCGGAAGTTTAATCGGAATCCACTAGATCCAAATTCAAACCCGAACTCAAGTTTTCTCTCTCTATGTCTCTCATGATACAAGTCTCTTCTCTCTCTACAACTTAGATACAAAAGAAAAAAAACTTAATAAAAAAAATAAAGCTAATAACCTTATTTTCTAATTTATACATGACTTTTACGTATCTCGGATCAACTTTAGTTTAAGTTAGAACCCTCTTTTTTTTCAAGTATTTTTACTATACTTAGAGAAATCTCCACAGGCACCTATCATCAGTATAACTGACCAAATCATCGTTAGCTATGTCAAAAAAAAAAAAAAAAAATCATCATTAACGTTCCACACATATAAACTACATGGCGAAAAGTCAATAGTATGATACATTTTTTTATTTTTTTTTTGAGTTTTCTAGAAGTTCTTTCGAGTAGTGATTACAAATTTACAAATTCACAATAGTATATAAATAAAAGATGGGAAGACTTGAGTGTCAAAAACTAAAAATAGGATAATGACATCCGCAAGCGAGTTGCTGTTGTTGCCGCTACAACGTTAAGCTCAAAGAAGTAATAGATTGCAAGCGACCTTGCAGGTCTCGTTGGGCTCTCTTTCAAGTAAAAGATAGTAAAAAATAACAAAAAAATATTTGATATTACTCGTGCAATAGAAGATTTTGGGCATCAAGGCCAATTATACAAATTAAATGGTCGTTTGTTTTATTTTATCAACTAATTTATTTGGGGAAAAAACAGAAGAGACTAAGTTTGTATCCTATGCCCATTCAAAATTTAATCTATATGATACATTACAAATTTGGTTGACTTGTGGTTTACTGTTAAAAAAGAGACTTATGGGTTATTCTATGTATAATGTTGAAGACTTCAATATACGTTTGTTTGATAAATACTTTGATATTAATATTTCATTTTTATTATTATTTTGATATTAGTTGAGTAGAAAAGATTCAATCCAATTCTCATGATATGAGGTAATGCGAGTTACTGAACTTAAATGTTGGTAGAGAAACCACATAGATACACAACAACCATATCTCAACATTTTGTCATTATTTAATTGTTCAATTTTAGATTTTTTTTTAAATATATGGGTGAGATGTAAAGTCGGTCCATTAGCTAAAAGCATGAAAAGACATATTTACATATTATAGATGAAAAAGAATCTCAATCTTAAGCCACACAATTAGTATACTTAATATAAATGTAGGGCAAGGTGTCAAATAAGTGAGACGTATTAAAACTAAAGTTGATCTTTCATTTTCCATCACGCTTTCTTCGTTCCGGTGACCTTTTTAAAACAATAAAATCTTCAAGTCTTTTCGTCATTTTTTTCTTTCTATTAATTTATTTTTATCTGTTAATCAATATGCTATATATCATATCAATCTATATTATATTGGAAACGTGTACACTCGGTATCGGTATATCACTGCACTAAAAATGGCTAAAGTCTAAATTTCGGGTATTACAAAATGTTCCCATACATTTGGGAGTTGCTTAAATATGGAAGTATCAACATGTGCCCATCGGTCACCATTAAAGTTTTCAGGCTTAATTTTTAACGTAAAATATGACAATCCGTTTTTTTTTTGTATCCTTGATCTGACTCATATTAAGCTAGATTTTGCCGCTTGACATCTTTATTTTATGCTGAACTGAAATTAAGGCCTTACATGGTAACTGAGTAATTGTGGAATTGCTAAATATCGTGGAGGAATTTTTAATTTTTTCACCAGTTGCATTTCTTGTGGATCTTTTTTTGCAAATGGAGTAAACGACAACAAAACAACTTTACAATATTGTGGAATTTTGTAGAAAATAATAATGTTAGACATATGTAATAGTTTACTTTATAGTCTATGGAATGGTAGATTCTAGAAAATTCAATAATTACAAAAATGTAACAACAAATAAAATGTAAAATTGAATTATTTTTTTTTAGTTTTTTTTTAAATTATTTAAACGAACCAACCTAAAATTTAGATATGGACATTTGGATATTTTTCCGGATTCGAATCATTTTTTTAAGTTTTGAGTTATTTTGGTACTATGATTTAAGATATATTCGATTGTTTGAAATTTATAACTGAGATTCGACTCGGTTCCATCCGTGAATGCAATCCAAACTATTAGAAAAATAAATAAAAGATTGGTTAAATTTTAATTAAAGTTTGTCAAATTTGAATAAATTTTGGTTAAATTTTTCATGAATATAGTACAAAAATTTAAATATTTCAATTATTTTGGTTTAAAGATAATTGATATTTTTTAGTTTATAATTGAAATTTTTTGGTACTTAGATTATATTAAATTTAAATATAATTAATAATTTTTGCATATTTTGGGTATCCATTTTATTATCGTTTCAGTTCGGTTTTGATTCCGATAGTTTGGATATAATAGTGTAGGATCCATTCGGACATTTTATTACATTATTAATCCATTGAAATAATTTGATTGTTTTTTTTAAATCCTCACAATTTTTTAATTTTTAATTATTAATATTTAATTTAATTTTAAATATTTTAGTTCATATTATGTTTAATTATGACCGTTTTTCAACTAGACACAAGTTTATTTATTTTGTTGATTATTTACTATTATATTCGGCTAGATTCAAATTAGATTCATTACCATTTGAATCTTTAATTATTTCGCCAGATTATGCAAAAAAATCACAAATAAATTCCGCCAGATTATATATTTAGCTAGATTCAGCCGTTACTATTTAGACTCTAATTGATATTTTAATTATTTTTCTAAACTTTTTTTTATAGCTAAAACAAATTTAACATTCATCAAGTAACTAACTACTCATAAATCTAACCGATGACGTACAAACAAACATACTAAACAAACATATAGAAACAATAATCAATATATCAATGAATCAAGATCATCAATTACCACATGGTTCATGAAGCATAACTATTGTAGTTTTGTTTGATGTATAGCTTTATTCTAAAGTGGTAATTAAAAGAGCCGAAATATCTCTGCCAAGCAGCTCTTTTCCTTGTTTTGTTTGGCACTAGCCTTCTAAAAGAATCAACGAACCTAATTTATAGTTCAATTTTAAAAACACATCACTATCATAATTATTATGCTAATAAGTTTGTGTCACCTATTACATCAAATAAAAGAAAGCATCTTTTACGCAAAACTCCAAAACAACTTTTTTTCAATCTTTTAGACCAGAGAAATAGAGGACCATATGTATAAACAATTTTCTGAGATTTAATCTAACATTTATGTTACTATACCAAAAAATAACGCAAGAAAATAATAATTTATTATCGAGTTGATAAAAGAAGACAATAGAGGATGATGCATCATCATATCAATAAACCATAATAGAATGCAATAGTAGTGGTCCAGTGAAAGTGGCATAAGAAAGTTGCCTGTGGTTAAGGGCACATCAACACTTGTTATGTCTTTAAACTTGTCCAAAAGGCATGTCTTTTCATTGAATCAGAGAATCTACAGAGAGTTTAATATCAAATATCCAGTGAGAACCAAAATAAAGATTGATAACTTTGCCGTAACCCACAAGGAACTTGGAACTGGAAAAAGGTCAACTTATGGTCATTCAAATAAGACAGATGCATGAGGGGAGGATTTAGGATAAGACAAGATTCGTGCTTTAGCTTCTTCTGTGATTGGATTGGGCGTGGAAAGGATGACTGATCCAAGAATCTCAGCGTTGCCCATCACGTACCTCAACACTGATAGCTGTAGATTGGTTGGCCTGAAGTTCCTGATTTGCAGGACTTTAAGCATTGTTTTAATGCAGTCCGGTGCTTTTTTTGAACGTAGTTCCTTCAAGGACCTTGAAGTAGGGGTTGAACGAGGAGATGTCAGGTCCTAATGGTTTCACCAAGAAAAGCAAGATCAAAAGAACAGAATAGATAACATTGGTGTCACAACATTCGATATAATTAGACATGTATGACTTACGCGGATGCTGAGCATCTCGAGTACTGGTGCGGATTTGAGGAACTGCCTGAATTTATAATGTTGTGTCATGTCGTATATCAAATGCAGGTAAACCAAATGTCTGAATTTGGGTACTTCGATAGCTGCAAAATCCTTGCTAAGCTAAGGACACCAAGATGAATAGTTATGAATTAATTACGCCATTAAAAGCTTTGAAAAGTTAGAAGATGTAACGGAATGTAACTAACCTCGAGAGCCAAACTCTTCACACATGTGAAGCTATGTAGAAACTTCTTGGGCCAGGGCCAATGCGGACTGCTAAGGGAAAGATAAGCATCAGGTAAAGACGGTGGAAAAGACAGAAGAATCTTTTTGGAATCGTCCCCAGAGAATGTGATTTTCTCAAGCTTTGAAGCTAACACCCTGATCTTACACACTTCAGAATCATTCGGTACGTGTTGAGAGCTACACTTGAACATCTCGAAGACCCTGAGCAATGGAGAATCTAGGATCACGGTATCGGTTCTAAAGCAGCAGCAATGAGAGACTTCAAAAGTTTCCAGGAGAGGAAAGTTCAGAAAGAGGTTCTCTGAGACGGAAGACATGTTGAAGATTCTAGCATCCTCAAGACTAAAGAACTTAAGATTAGGGAGAAAAGCTGGAGCCGAAAAGTCAAGAATGCTTTTTGTACGAAGTCTCAACTCCACAAGAGAAACAAAACTAGGAAAGAGTGGAGAAAAATTGACGCTTTCAAGTTCGTACCAAGTGATAACAAGTTTCTGAAGATTGCGCTTTAGAACATTTGATAACCACGAGATGAGAAGAGTCTCATCATCGTAAGAATTAACAGAACATAGATGGAAACTGTTAATATGCGGACTTCCAATGTCGCGAAGTACACGCTCAACGAATTCCGTAAATCCATAATCCCCTGAATCCCTATGCGTTTTATCATCAAACTGTAACTCTGTGACGTTTGTCCACACGTCCCTCCATGTCTTTGATAACACAGAAGTCCTAACAGCTTCAACAGTTGGAAGATGACTCAGAATTCTGCTAACAACACTCTCATGCAAGCTGCTGAACTTATCTTCAAAGTTCTCACTGCATAGCTGAGTCTTCGTGGGAGATGAACCCGTCACTAAGCATGCTTGGTTCGTGTTAGGATGCATTGAAACTGTTTCCCTGATACAGCCAAAAAACAAATCCAAAGAGGAACGCAGAAAATGTTAGATCATAGCGAAAATAAATGGAAACATAAATGAAAAGCAATGAAATTATGAATGTTAAAACACACACGAAATCTTGAGATATCAGGCAAAATATCAAATCTATGAAGTTTTTAGTTTAAATGCGTTTGAGATGATTCTTAAAAGGGAAAACCAAAGAGAAGTTTATGATTACAGAACAAAGTAAGGAGTCTTCAATTTGGCATGAACTTGTCTCATTCTTTCAACAACTCTGTCTGAAGATTCCATCTGTTTAGACTTATCATCATCTTCATGTTTCTTCTTCCGTTTCTCTTGTTTCCTCTTCCCAGGTTTCTTCCCATGGAATTCATGACACAGTGCCTTAAACGCTTCTTTCTGAGTCAATTCCCTTCCCCACTCATCCACCCTACGAATCTGTATATCCTTAAATCCATCTTTGAATCTCTCAACTTCATGTTTATCCTTAACACCAACAACTTTGCTTTCCTCCTTGAAAGTTCCTTGCTCTCTAAGAAGCTTTAATGCTCCAGACAGTCCTGCTCCGACATTAACCTCACGCATCAATCCATCTCTAACGTCACTAGAATGATCATAAGTTGCCTTATCAATCTTTTCAGATTTGGAACAAACCCTTTGAAACACATCTCTTCGTGGTCTCTCTGATTCAGATTCAGACCTCATATCTTTCTCCTCTCTTATAGAAGTAGAACCAAGATCATGATGATCAGCTCCAAATCTTGAAGCAAGACCATCTTTGCTTAGAGCAATATTTATAGCCAATTTCTTATTCTTCCTCATCGAATCCTTTTTCATAGAAATATTTAACTGAGACATATTCTTATGAAATTCACCCCAGAAATTGTGAAACAATACAGAGAAAATCAAACGCTATGGATTCTAAATAGCTTATGAGTTATATATGTAGAGAAACAAGAGAGACCTAGGTTATATATTTTGACAATAAGGAGATTATCCTAATTAGAATCCGAACAAGAATAGGAAAAATATCAATACCTTATGATCGGAGAAAAGACAATCTCCAAATTCCACTTCAATCACATAAATTCACCGAAACAACTGCAACATTCGAATTTCAGTAATTGACCACAAGCCCTAATTGATGAAACCCAAAATAGTAGAATTGACGAGAAGCCGTAATTGATGAAACCCAATTGCAGAGAAGAACTTACAAGGCAGTTCTGTGGCTGACAAGAATGAATTTTCTATTTTTTCTTGCCCCTCCCCCCGCCCCCCAAAAAAAAAAAAAAACAATATAAAGCGAAATTCTCGTCAAGGGAGGATATTTATCTATTTTAGTTTAATGGAAAATCGGTTTAAATTAATCTGTTACTTAAAAGTTATGAAGAAACATGTTTTATGTACAAGATAGTTTTTACTATTTAAAAAAAAATGAATATTATAATATGTTTGAATTGTATTTTCTAATATATATTTAAACTAATCAAATTCAGTGAAGTATTGTGTTTAACTATATTATCCTTTAATTACATTTTTAATCTAAATAGATTAATTATACGACGTCGTTCTCAATTCGTCTGTCTTGCGGCATGTTTCAAAGTTTCAAGAGATTCTAAGATTTAGTTGACCACTGTTGAGGCGACAAATCACGACGTTGATGAAGAACAAATCCTGAGCGAGTTTTAAAAGGGTTTTGTTCCTTAATCTTAGGTGTTAGTTTCACAACAGAGATTTATTCCGTGAGAATCACTGCTCGAAATGTATGTTTTAAATCTGTAAGACACGAGTTCTGACTTGAATACATAAAAGTATTTGAGTTTTGTATTATGATCTGAACTTGTTTCATGTGTGTATGACAAGTTTCTTTGACAAAAAAAAAGGACTAGAGCTTGTGCAGGATAAGATGAGCACCAAACTGTGGGTGAACGGTGATGACTGGGTGAGGCGCATGAACATAAGAAGGAGAAAGCTCGAAGGAGAATCTCTGTAGAATCAATGCCAGAGCCATCTTTGCCTCCAACAAAGCAAAATTCTGGCCAATACATATCCTCGGTCCCCAGGCAAAAGGAAAATATGAGACTTGGCTCTTTGTTGCTTTTGAGAGACCGTCTTTGAATCTCTCAGGCTTGAACTCTGCTGCATCGTTGCCCCATAGCTCGGTGTCACGTTGGACTAGCATTATCGGTAGACTGATATGAACACCCCCCCGGTAGTGTCAAGTTGCCTAGCTTCATCTCTTTGTGAATGGCTCGGGTCAGCTGGGTTGCTGGAGGATATAGCCTTAGGACTTCGTATATTATCATCGTAATCTGTTATAAACATTCAGGAAAATCATCTAATAACCACAGCGAAAGTACTCAAGTCATTTGAAAACAAGGGTTTTTATTTGGGTTATAATACTTACAACTTTGAGTTGGTTGAGGCCTTCCGTATCAGGTTCTTTATCACCAAAAACTTGTTTCACTTCTTCTCGTGCGCGAGCTTGCCAGTCTTGGTGTTGGCTTAACAGAATCATAGTCCAAACCAGAAGTACTGAAGTTGTCTCTTGCCCGGCGAAATAGAACAACTTGCACTCCTCCATCACCTCCTCAATGCTCATTCCATTTCCTTTAGCTTGTCCCAAATTCGATTCAAGAAGTATACCCAGCAAATCGTCGCTTGGTGTTTCCCCAGCTTTTCTTGCCCTTAACCTTTTGTCAATAATCCCTCTCAGTATAACTTGGATTTCTCTGGCTTTTGCTTTCATCCTTCTATTACCCGTTGTTGGGAGATAACTACACAAACAATAGTCATAGAGAGATATTGATCAAGAGTCAAGCTCTAAAGGTCCTATATTAAAACCAGACAAGAGTTGTGACTTTTTCCATTACCTATATCCAGGGATGAAAGCTTTCCGAACAGCTTGCATGATGAAATTTGCTAGCTCTGCTTGGAGCTCAAATATCCTCTGCCCTTCTTTGTAGCTGCTGCCAAAAGCAGTACGAGATATCACATCTGCAGTCATACTCACAAGCCCAGGCCAGACGTCCACCTCACATGAAGACCCTTTATCCAACACTAACTTATCCCATTCGCCAACAACCTCGCTGCAGCTCTGGTGGAACGCAGGTACCATATTCTATACATACAAGCACAAGGCACAAGTTTAGTTCAGAGCCAAATGAACATACATACATACAAAACAATCTAACTTGATTAATCAAAGATACTAAACCTTGATCTTCTCAAGATGGAAAGCCGGGTTAATGATTCTTCGGTGCTTAGCCCATTTATCACCATCATAATTAACTAGTCCTTTGGCTATCAACGTGCCCAAAGGGAACGTATGTGGCTTTTGAAACTCATAAATTTTGTTGAACACTTCCTTGATTTGCTCAGGATCCATTATAGTGATGGTTGGTATAGGTCCAAACCATGTAAAGTAAGTCCTTCCTGTTCCAACCACAGATCAGATAACTCTACAACAGTTGTAAACAGAGAAGAATAATCAAGAAGCCAACGAGGAAGCATACCGTAAGTCTTGAACATTTTGAAGGGATAAGGCACGACACGTGGTGTGATATCATCCGTTAGTTTAAGTGGTTTGGATCTTGCCTCAGTCAACATACTGAAATTCCTCCTCAAATCGCCGACAAGAGGCGTGTAAGGAGTTCCGGCAATACCTTGTCTTCTCAGGTAACTCTCAAGCATCTTTGGTTTAAACCAAACCCACCTTAAAGTTCTCCATACCCACCATGACACAACAACAATAGCTACTGAAACTGTTATTGACACAACTGATATCTCCATATTTTTTTCCTCCCAGAGAAAAGAGAGAGAGAGATAAAGAAAGACTTTGCTAACATTCTCTAGTTATAAAGATTTGAGAATATCGTAGAAGATGGGTATGGTAATGACATCACCCTTGATGTCATAAAGACTTTTATATTTTGTGGTTTTGGGACATTTTTTTATGTAGACTAAAAACTCTAATTGATTTTTGCTTTACTCAGAGCCTCACAGTGAACAAAAAGAAACAAAGTTGGACTTAGTGTGAAAATCAACAAAAAGAGGAAGAAATAACATTAGTTTTCATTACTTGCGTGGCGAGCATAGCACCAACGTCATCAACTCTTTTACGTTTCTTTCTCAATCCAGTCCATGCGATGCGTTTTACTCTTTTCTTTTACCAGAAGAAGGTCCACAACGTTGAAATATCTTGTTTTGTTTTTGTCAAGACATAATAATTAAAAAAAAGGGACACGGATTCCTTTCCTTTTTTTTGTTTTATTCCTACAAGAGGGAAAAACTCCATAGAGTAATAAAATATTTCATACTCACAAGAATAGGAACAATTTTCATCCATTTTTGACGATTTTATTCATATTATTTAGTTGTTATGGAATGCATAATTGGAGATTCTATACTATTATCTACTATTTAGCCTATTCTTTTTGAGATTCTATATTAGTATTTAGCCTATTAAGATATCCGTATCCCATATAATAAAATGTTTGTTTTAAAGAGGCAAAAGTATTAGGTCCACAACCAACCATTTTGGTAGAAAATAGGAATAGAGAGGCCCACAAAGAACAAGAGGCTTTTGGAAGAAATAAAAAAAGTGATAAGAAACACAAGACTTCACAAACGTCGTCGTTCTGTCGAATCAACTAGTGCCGTCGTATTGAACCAACCTTAGGCGAATTTCACCGTCGAATTCGAATTTGGAGGTTTACCGATTTAATCCTTGGGGATTTTCATTTTGAAAATTGTTCGAGCACTGTTGAGGGGAAACCATGATGTAATCGACCTGTTTGATTGGTATTACACGTTTGTTTACGGCTGCTCCGAGCACAAGCGTCGCCGTTGCTGATAAGAAACCAGAAGGAGAGTAGTTGTTGATAAAGAACAAATAGTAACATGGAAATCTGTCCTAAATTTCTTTACTTTTTCTAAGGTTTTAGATTCAAAACTGAGATTTGCAAAGGGCTTCAATCAGTGAGATTGTGAGACACTAGTTCTGATTGAATACATGAAAAGATTTTTGTAATATGATCTGGACTTGTTTCATCTCTGTGTGGCAAGCTTATTTTTACTACATCAATAGGGATTTTAGGATTAGAGCTTGTGCAAGATAAGATGAGCACCAAACTGTGGGTGAAGGGTGAGGACGGTGTAAGGTGCATGAACATAGGAAGGGGAAAGCTCCAAGGAGAATCTGTAGAATCAATGCCATTGCTATCTTTGCCTCCATCATGGCAAAGTTCTGGCCAATGCATATCCTCGGTCCCCAGGCAAAAGTAAAGAAGGAGAGTTGGCTCTTTGTTGCCTTGGAAAGACCGTCTTTGAATCTATCAGGCTTGAACTCTGCTCCATCATTTCCCCATAGCTCAGTGTCACGTTGGACTAGCATTATAGGTAGACTGATATGAACACCACCCGGTAGTGTCAAATTGCCTAGCTTCATCTCTTTGTGAATGGTTCGTGTCAGCTGTGTTACTGGAGGATATAGTCTTAGGACCTCATATAATATCATCGTCATCTGCGAAGGATCAAATCATTCATCAAAGTCATCAAAACATTGAAAATTTCATCTAACGAGTTATGATTTGGTTTTACTTACAACTTTGAGTTGGTTGAGGCCTTCTGTGTCAGGTTCTCTATCGCCAAAAACTTGCTTTACTTCTTCTCTTGCGCGAGCCTGCCAGTCTTGGTGTTGGCTTAACAGAATCATAGTCCAAACCAGAAGTACTGAAGTTGTCTCTTGCCCGGCGAAATAGAACAACTTGCACTCCTCCATCACCTCCTCAATGCTCATTCCATTTCCTTTAGCTTGTCCCAAATTCGATTCAAGGAGTATACCCAGCAAATCTTCGCTTGGTGCTTCCCCTGCTTCTCTCGCCCTTAATCTTTTGTCAATGATCCCTCTCAGTATAACTTGGATTTCTCTGTCTGCTGCTTTCATCCGTCTGTTACCCGTTGCTGGGAGATAACTACACAAACAAAAGAAACAGAGAGAATATGACACTGCATGGTTTACACTATTAGATTGCAAACTTGCAACACTAGTCAAGCTCTAAAACTATGCAAGTTGAGGTTTTTTACTACCGATATCCCGGGATGAAGATTTTCCGAAAAGCTTGCATGAGGAGCTCTCCAATTTCCGCTTACAGCTCAAATACCCTCTGCCCTTCTTTGTAGCTGCTGCCAAAAGCAGTACGAGAGATCACATCTGCAGTCATACTCACAAGCCAAGGCCAAACGTCCACCTCACATGATGACCCTTTCTCCGATACTAACTTATCCCATTCTCCAACAACCTCGCTGCAGCTCTGGTGGAATGCAGGTACCATATTCTATACATACAAGTACAAGGCACAAATTGGGTCAGAACCAAATGAACATACATACACATAAAACAATCAAACCTGATTCAGGACAATCGAAAAATAAAGCCTTTAAACCTTGAGCTTCTCAAGGTGGAAAGCCGGGTTGATGATTCTTCGGTGTTTCGCCCATTTATCACCATCATAACTAACGAGTCCGCTTGCTATTAATTTGGCCAGAGGAAACGAATGCGTCTTCTGGAAATCATAAACTTTGTTGAACATTTCCTTGATTTGCTCAGGATCCATTATGGTGATGGTTGCTATGGGTCCAAGCCATGTAAAGTAAGTCCTTCCTGTTCCAACCACATAGGGATACAAAAGTTGAAACCTTTTCTAGATTGCATGGAGATAATTAAATCCTTTTTGTTTATATTTATCAAGGGCGATTGAGGATAATAATTTGATTTCTTCGAATTCATTTTGTAAAGATAAGGTCTGTTCATGTTCTTTTATTGCATAAGTCGCTCAAATCAAAATTTCCGATTTGATAACTATTTGCGGGGTTTACATGAGTTAGATTATTTTTTTATTATTCATTATTATTGTTTGTTATTTTGGTCATAATCTCTCTCGAGATTATTGTAGTATGCGATGCATAGGCAGGATATTTCAGTTTAAAAAGCCTTCTAAATGAGGACCCCATGACTTAAATTTTACTTAAACACATACTAGAGAGATACTTACCAATTCTATGTTGACACAACTGGGCTTGCTTAACGGTCTTACTCCTTTAGGACTTGCCTGGAACACCTCAAACAAAGGGGCTCGATAGAAGGGTGAGGATCTGCTAGGAGAGTTTAGGTTGATTTGAGTGGTGGTGCCTTTGTTTTAGGAAACGCTTTCAAATGAAAATTTGTGCAAAAACTTTAAAACGCTTTGGCTCTGATACCATAAAAAAAAAATTTTTGCTTAATAAAACCGAGATACTATCGACGTAATGAGGGTACAAATACGAGAAGTGCAACCACACAATAAGTCGAAGGTGCCAATATTGTCCAAGACTCGTGGTTCTCGTTGTCCGCATTAGATTTACTTACTAGCGTAGACGTGGTTTTGAAAAAAGTAATTTTTATTAAAACTTTGATTACAAGAGCTAAGTAAGAGATTACAAAGAGTAGAAAGATTTGTAGAGAGATTTGTAGAGAGAGAAAGTCAGCGAGAAATCGCCAGGCTTCCTCCGATGGTAGAGTTGAGTATTTATAGGGAAGTTGGGTGCTTGCTTATGTCATTGCTTGCGCTAAGTTGCTACGCGGTCGCCCCGTAGTGGTGCCGACATTTTGCTTACGCCATTGCTTACGCTTCATTGTGTGTATAAGTGGGTCCCATATGTCGGAGGTGGGTCCCATTTTCTTGGTGTTGCGATCTTGACTTCTTAGATACATAGTCTTTTCATACAGCTATACTCTGTAGATTATTAGTTTCATGGGATATTACAAGTAGTAAATAAGGTACATAAGATATGAGTCTACTGTAATATACATTGATTAACTTATCCTCGATGTCTATACATCCAACATGCTTTGAGCAAAGCATCAGCTATAAACGGATTTGATTATTCTTTACCGAGAGCCGCTTGTTTTAATAGCCTTAACTTTGATATTGCTATCAAGTGTTAAGATAACCTCATTAGTTTTTTTTTTTTTTTTTTTTTTTTTTTTTATTAAATATCAAACGGATCTTGGCCTAAGGGCCACCATATGGATCGTCGGATTGTATAGTGTCAAATGATTGGTTATCGCCCTCTTCATCATCGGAGGATTCCATCTGCTGACTTATTGTGGCAATAATTTTTTGGAGCTTGCTTTAGAGAGCGGAGAGGCGGATTGGAAGAGCTGGATGAGTGAGTTGGACTTCGAGTCGATGCTTGAGTAGATGGTTTGTTTGGTGGTTGAGTAGATGGTTTGGGTTTAGAAGAAGAGGATGCAAGAAGTCGATCCGGTTTAAGGAGGGGTATTGATTTAGAGAGCCTTTTATAAATGTGAACTTTTGCTTATCTCGGAAGAATTTTTGGATATTGGTGAGAGAATAACGGTCAAGATTAAACTTGTCCCACCATTTGATGCGAATTCTCGGAGTAAGGAACATGGCATGTCCGGGGAGAAAGAGAGCAATGTTAAAATGCCATGAGCATATCCACGGGATTCCCATGTCAATATGGAAGGAAATAATGTTGAATGTCCCAACAGGTTGTTGATTAATATATTTTAGGTAATAGGGTAAGCGGTTTTGAGAAGATCGGTTGGATAGATGTCATTGGTAGGGCCTAGCCAATGCCACCATTCGTAGAACCAGCCAGGATAGTTTTTTGGGCAGCTACGATCAAAGGAAATAAACCAGAATGATCGTAAGGTCGAGGTAAAAGGTTCGGGAAAAAGCATTGATATAATCAATGTAAGAGTATCCGTTAATATGGTAGCCAGGGGTAGAAAGGTTTGGTAGTATGGGTATGAATGAAACCAAGCTCTTGAATAGATTGGATACGTAAGAATTTTACAAGTTGAATAGGATATGAGATTAGGATCGCTTTTTGGTGGTGATGAGTAATTTCAACAGAATCCAGAGTCTACTAGAATATACTCATAGAAGGTTCTATTTTTGAGTACATTATCAGTAGGGTAAAGTCCGCCTCAGATAAAAAGACTCGGTTGGTAAATGTTTGGAGTTCTTTGAGGGTAACAGGTTTTGTATAATGGGTAGTTAACAGATGTTGTTTTTGCGGTTTGAGGAAGTAATTTGACTTGGTAGTGGTTTGAATAGGAGAAGATGGTTGAGAAGAGGTTTTGCCCTTTAAGGTGGTTACTGCATTTACATAAGAAAGAGGAGGAAATTCGGCAAGAGCCGAGAAAGTATTTTGATTACTCAGAGGTTTACCCTGAAGGTGGGGTTGGTTTTTGATATAGTCCGATGCGGTCATCGGTTTCTTGCTTTTAGGGTCTGTCATCTTGAATAGGTTGTTGTTGAATATTTGTTGTTTTTCCCTGCAAATATTCTCTTGTTAGAAAATCAGGCAAAGAATTATTTTCTCCTTTAATATATTGAATATCGAAATCAAAAACAGATAGAATAGCTTGCCATCCGCAAATATTTGTTTAGAGACCAGGTTTTTAACATCTTTTTGTAATATTTTTTTGCTGACTTACAGCAACTCGTAATAAGAATTTTTTGTTGATTAAATCATCTTGAAATTTTGAAATACAATTAACTATGGAAAGTACTTCCTTTTTAACTGTTGAATAAGTTTGTTGGGGTCCTATCCGCACTCTGAATGAAAACGATTATAGACTCTTGGCTAAACTCTGATAGTTTTTGTTTCGAATTCCTCCATAACCTATTTCCGAGGCATCGTTTCAACTATCATATTAGCTTCAGGATTTGGAAGTATGCATATGGTAAGGTTTTTACTTGCAATTTAACCTGCTGTACTAACTTAGTATGTTGATTTGTCCATGGTTTAGGATTTTTTGTAGTCTTTGAAATAATGGTTGAATAGTTTTTCTTAGATTAGGTAGAAAATCTGAAACATAGTTCGTACATCCTAGGAATCTTTGTAATTGAGTTTTTTCCTTAGTTCATCCGGGGAATTTATCAGCAAATTCTATTGATCTTGATATGGGTGTCATAGTTCCTTGATATATATTATGTCCTAAGAATCTGATTTTTGTTTGAAATAAATTCATTTTTTGTTTTGATAAGACTAATCCGTTATTTTTTACTATATTTAAAAATGTGTTTAAATGGCTAAAGTGTTGGTCTATTGACGTTGAATATATTAAGACATCGCCAATATAGACTATAGCTTAATGGTGAAGAATTATTGAATATATCATTCATAATATGTTGGAATTCAGATGGTGCATTTTTAAGTCCAAATGGCATTACATTCCATTCGTAATGTCCAAAAGGTACCGTGAATGCTGTTTTATATTTATCTTTTCGTTAATTTGTATTTGCCAAAATCCGCTTTTATATCGAATTTTGAAAAAGATTTTTGCATTGTATAATCTTTTTAATAGATCTCTTTTATTGGGTATTGGATATCTAATCCATTGTAATACATCATTTAATGGTTTGTAATTTATAACTAATCGTGGTACTCCACGTCCTTTTCTGCTATTAACATAAAATGCTGCACAACCCAAGGTGACTTGGATGGTCGAATTAATTTTTTGTTTAATAAATCTTGTATTTCTTTTTGACATTGTTCTAGCAATGCTTTATTCATTTGAATAGGTCTTGCTTTAGTTGGTATAAGTTTCTCATTAAAATCTTTTTATATAAGGTAGACTAACCGTATGTTGTTTTCGCTCCCAAAATGCATTGGGTAGATCAGAACATACTTGTTCGATTAATTTGTTTTCAATAGTTTTTATTTTGTTAATTATATAGGAGATTTTAATTGTTCATCTATTTTTTTGTAAGAAATTTCATCCTGTAAATATTGAATATGTTTATGTTTTCCATTTATTAAGTTAATTGTTTTTTGTATTGTATTTTGTTGGAGTTCTAATATTTCTTTTGGTTTTTATAGGTAACAAAAATTCAATAACATTTTTGTCCCTACAACTTTTGTTGTTATACCATATTCGGATACTTTAAAAGGATAAATTTGAGTAAAGAATGGTGTTCCTAATATTACTTCTTGTGTTAAATCTTTAACTAGGATAAATTGGTTTTAAAACAATATCCTTGATTACAGATTTTTAGCATGGTAATTTATATTTTACTTTTAAATTACTTCCATTGGCGCCATGCTCAAAGGGTTTTTTTTTCATAAAATTTAGTAGGTATAAGACCTTCTCAATGCAGTTATAGTCTGCACCAGAATCTAGTAATGCTATTGTATTAATTTTGAAATCATGTCCTATATGTAATGTAATCTTAGTATACCACTTTTGATAATTTATTTTATTAATGTTGTTTATATATTCTTCATTTTGGTCTAAGTGAGTATCATTATCTTCTAAATTTTTATTGCTTGAAGATGCTTGATTAAGGTTTGGTGACTCTATTAAAGATAAAGCCGCCTATTTGTAATTGTTTTAAATCTTGTTGATTAACAAGTATTTGTAAATCTTTTATTTGAGTTTTAAGTTGTTTAACTTCATGTTGCAATTCACCAGTTGTTACTTGTTTAAATAAACTTTGAGTTGGATATTTTTCAAATATTTTATTTAGACTAAATGGTTGAGGAGTAGCTAATTGATTTTCTTGATATATGATATCTTTTAATTTTGTTAAATATTCCCTTTAATATTAGGATCATTTATTTTGTCTATAATGTCTAATAAGAATTGTTTATTATTGTCTTTGGTTATTACGTTGATTACGTATACAATTACATAAATTATCAGAAATTTCTTGTGATTCAAAGAGAAGAATCACTTAAGTTTTCTATCTCATTTATTGAATTATTATTAGAAGACTCATTTTCTGATAATTCAGATTCTGATATTAATAATTTTGTTAATTTTTCTTGGATATCAGTTTAATCTTGGAATATTTCGTTTATTTTTTTCTTCATTTTGCAATCCGTGGATCTATGTCCAGGACGTTTGCAATTCCAGCAAACTAGATTATTAGTAGATTTAAATTTATTGTATTTATTGAATGGTTTCTTTTGAAAATTCTTTTGTTTAGGATAGTTTGAAGAATTTTTATTATTAAACGGTTTTTGGTAATGTTTTGGGTTTTGATAATACTTAATATTATTTGTCCTATTATGCCTGTGTTTTAATCGTTTCATTCTTGATGGTGGATTAAGTCTTGAATATCCATATTGTTCGCAAAACGAACCCATTGTTTGTTTAAATTTGAATTTATCATTTCGTTTTTTATCTTTATGTTCTTGACATAAAGCTAATCCTTCTTTTTTAACAAATGCGAATAATTGGCCATATGTTATTGTATTCCAAGGGACAGGTTGTCCACCAGAATATTCTTTTAATTTATTGATTACTTTTTTCAGCTAAAAAAAGATGGTAATCCTGAAATAAATCGTTCTTTCCAAAAAAGGTTGATTACAATCTTTTCTTTGAAATATATTTGTGACAAAATATCTTTATACCATTTAAAATCGCCTAAAGTTGGACATCTTAAATTGGTTAAAATTATTTTCTTGCTTTCGGATTCCTCATTGGGATTTCCGACAAAATGCATAGTTATTGTATAAATTAAGACTTCTACTGCATTTTGATGTTCTATATCTTCAATAAAACCATCATCATCTTCTACCTTTTTTATTTCTACGTGATTAATTATTGAATCTTGAGTAGGTGTGTCTAGTGAGTTATCCCACCAATATTTTAAAGCTCCAAGAAAACCAGTTATTAGTAATACACATGCTTGTTTATCAGAATTACCTCTAGCTTTATAGGATATGGAAGCCATACCCATTTCTTGTAATACGTACATAATTTGGTATTCCGATTTGCCATCTATATTCCATTCATATATACCGCCTCCAGTATATACATTTCTTTTTTGCTTAGATTGTTCTTCATATGGTAAGTCGGGTGGAGTATGCATTTTATAATAGGGTTTGTTTGATCTTATTTTATTTCTTATCCGATTTATTTCTTGATCATCATTATCAGATTGAGTAGAGGATTGAATTGATTCATTATCGCTTTTCATCAATATTGTTGATTCCTTTACCCTTGTCTAAATTTGCTAATCTAGATGCGATTGATTTTAATATTTCATTTTCAGGAAATATTACTTGTCTATTTATAGGTTTAAATATAGGTGTAGATGTAGATGAAAAAGGATGTTGCATACTTTGTTCTAATTTATTATATTCATTCATATTTAATTTATGATCTATTTGATCTACTTGTTTTGATATTGTATGTAATATTTGACTTTGATAGTTATTTTGTTGATAAATAGATTTAATATCTTGTAATAAGACGGTTCTTTATCGCCTTTTATTTGCACCAGTTTTAAATGGTGTAGCTATAATTTGTCTATTTGGTGTATTTATTTTTAAATCTTTTAACGGGGGATGTATTGATTTAGTTTTAGATCCATCTACTTGTTCCCATAATTGTCCTAAAGATGAGCTTGTATTAATTGTTTTAAACGGGTAATCTATGTTATATGCTATTGAATATGTTTCAAACCATATAAAAAATGGAATGTCTATTTCTTTTAAATAGCATACAATTATACCATTTTTCTCTATATTCTATTGTTTGTTTTTTAGAAAACGATTGAAATACCAGTTTCTCTTATCATTATTTTCTTTTGAATAGAAATCTTCTTTGATATATTGTTTATTGATTGCATATTCTTTTGTAATTACATTAATAGATTTAAAATCTGAATGCGAGGGAGATGTCGATATAGGTCGTTATTTGGTTCAGCAATAGGTGCTTTAAATTTAATGTCTTGATTATCGCTTTGATTGACACTTTCAACTTCTGAGTCCGTACTTGATTTTTTAGATCGAAACTCAGAACAAGAAGGCCGGAATAATACTTAACTTATTCTTGGAGGTGCTGGTTCTCTAAATGAACCAAATTGTAATATTATTTTTCCGCCTTTTTGTTCAATTATTCTTGAAATATTTCTTTGTTCAAAATTCCTTATTGGTTGAGTAATCTCAATTTTCCATTGATCTGGAATGGTTATTTCATCCCATTTTTAATTGTTCCGGCGCATAGGTAGCACTTGGAATGCCTCTACCGTTAACGGCTAATATGGTAGTTTCTCCTTTATTATCTTGGAATAGACATCCTGGGTTAAATTCAGAGGTTGATTGCTTAAAATAGATTCTATATAGCAATAGATATCCGTGTCTATTATTTTCAAATTTAATTTCAGGTAAGTGAACATTTAATACCAGCGATTTAGTATCGTGGATCATGTAAACTTACTTGAAAATTAGGGCTAATTGAAATAAATTGTTCGCTGCATAAGTTTGATTGAACTGCTCCAAGGAGCTAATCTTCAAATTTTAATAAAGTTTTATCTCTTAATAGCATAAGTATTGGTGAATCAATACCATTCCTTGATAAGGGTTTGATTGCTATTTGAACTAGTCCAAAATGGAGATAATTAAATCCTTTTTGTTTATATTTATCAAGGGCTTATTGAGGATAATAATTTGATTTCTTCAATTCATTTTGTAAAGATAAGGTCTGTTCATGTTCTTTTATTGCATAAGCTGTTCTCAAATCAAAAGTTCCAATTTGATAAATATTTTCTGGGTTTACATGTGGTAGTTTATTTTTGATAATTCATGATTAAAGTTTGTTATTTTGGTCATAATCTCTCTGAGTTAATTGTAGTATGAGATGTAGATGCAGCATATTTCGGTTTGAAAAGCTTTCTAAATGAGGACGCCATGACTTAAATTTTACTTAAACACATACTAGAGAGATACTTACCAATTCTATGTTGACATTAACTGGGGCTTGCCAACGGTCTTACTGCCTTTTAGGACTTATGCCTGGAACACCTCAAAGAACAGTGGCTCGATAGAAGGGTGAGGATCTGGCTAGGAGAGTTTAGGTTGATTTGAGTGGTGGTGCCTTTGTTTTAGGAAACGCTTCAAATGAAAAATTTGTGCAAAAACTTTAAAACGCTTTGGCTCGATACCATAAAAAAAAAATTTTTGCTTAATAAAACCGAGATACTATCGATTTAACGAGGGTACAAATATCGAGAAGTGCAACCACACAATAAGTCGAAGGTGCCAATATTGTCCAAGACTCGTGGTTCTCGTTGTCCGTATTAGATTTACTTACTAGCGTAGACGTGGTTTTGAAAAAAGTAATTTTTATTAAAACTTTGATTACAAGAGCTAAGTAAGAGATTACAAAGAGTAGAAAGATTTGTAGAGAGATTTGTGAGAGAGAAAGGGCGAGAAATCGCCAGGCTTCCTCCGATGGTAGAGTTGAGTATTTATAGGGAAGTTGGGTGCTTGCTTATGTCATTGCTTGCGCCAGTGTTGCTACGCGTCGCCCCGTAGTGGTGCCGACATTTTGCTTACGCCATTGCTTACGCTTGAAAGTGCTTGCTGTGTATAAGTGGGTCCCATATGTCGGAGGTGGGTCCCATTTTCTTGGTGTTGCGGCCTTGACTTCTTAGATACATAGTCTTTTCATACAGCCTATACTCGTAGATTATTAGTTTCATGCGGATATTACAAGTAGTAAATAAGGTACATAAGATACAGTAGTCTACTAGTAATATACATTGATTAACTTATCTCGGATGTCTATACATCCAACATGCTTTTGAGCAAAGCATCAGCTATAAACGGATTTGATTATTCTTTACCGAGAGCCGCTTGTTTTAATAGCCTTAACTTTGATATTGCTATCGGTGTTAAGATAACCTCATTTTTAAGTTTTTTTTTTTTTTTTTTTTTTTTTTTTAAATATCAAACGGATCTTGGCCTAAGGGGCCACCATATGGATCGTCGGATTGTATAGTGTCAAATGATTGGTTATCGCCCTTTCATCATCGGAGGATTCCATCTGTTGACTTATCAGGCAATAATTTTTGAGCTTCGCTTAGCAGAGCGGCGAGAGGCTGATTTCTGGAAGAGCTGGATGAGTGAGTTGGACTTCGAGTCGATGCTTGAGTAGATGGTTTGTTTGGTGGTTGAGTAGATGGTTTGGGTTTAGAAGAAGAGGATGCAAGAAGCCGATCTGGTTTAAGGAGGGTATTGATTTAGAGACAGCCTTTTATAGATGGGTGAACTTCTTTGCTTATCTCGGAAGAATTTTTGGATATTGGTGAGAGAATAACGGTCAAGATTAAACTTGTCCCACCATTTGATGCGGAATTCTCGGAGTAAGGAACATGGCATGCCCGGGAGAAAGAGAGCAATGTTAAAATGCCATGAGCATATCCACGGATTCCCATGTCAATATGGAAGGAAATAATGTTGAATGTCCCAACAAGGTTGTTGATTAATATATTTTAGGTAATAGGGTAAGCGGTTTTGAGAAGATCGGTTGGATAGATGTCATTGGTAGGGCCTAGCCAATGCCACCATTCGTAGAACCAGCCAGGATAGTTTTTGGGCAGCTACGATCAAAGGAAATAAACCAGAATGATCGTAAGGTCGAGGTAAAAGGTTCGGGGAAAAAGCATTGATATAATCAATGTAAGAGTATCCGCTAATATGGTAGCCAGGGGTAGAGAAAGGTTTGGTAGTATGGGTATGAATGAAACCAAGCTCTTGAATAGATTGGATACGTAAGAATTTTACAAGTTGAATAGGATATGAGATTAGGATCGCTTTTGGGTGGATGAGTAATTTCAACAGAACCAGAGTCTACTAGAATATACTCATAGAAGGTTCTATTTTTGAGTACATTATCAGTAGGGTAAAGTCCGTCTCAGATAAAAGGACTCGGTTGGTAAATGTTTGGAGTTCTTTGAGGGTAACAGGTTTTGTATAATGGGTAGTTAACAGATGTTGTTTTTGGCGGTTTGAGGAAGTAATTTGACTTGGTAGTGGTTTGAATAGGAGAAGATGGTTGAGAAGAGGTTTGGCCTTTTAAGGTGGTTACTGCATTTACATAAGAAAGAGGAGGAAATTCGCAAGAGCCGAGAAAGTATTTTGATTACTCAGAGGTTTACCCTGAAGGTGGGGTTGGTTTTTGATATAGTCCGATGCGGTCATCGGTTTCTTGCTTTTAGGGTCTGTCATCTTGAATAGGTTGTTGTTGAATATTTGTTGTTTTTCCCTCGCAAATATTCTCTTGTTAGAAAATCAGGCAAAGAATTATTTTCTCCTTTAATATATTGAATATCGAAATCAAAAACAGATAGAATAGCTTGCCATCTCGGCAAATATTTGTTTAGAGACCAGGTTTTTAACATCTTTTGTAATATTTCTTTTGCTGACTTACACCAACTCGTAATAAGAATTTTTGTTGATTAAATCATCTTGAAATTTTGAAATACAATTAACTATGGAAAGTACTTCCTTTTTAACTGTTGAATAAGTTTGTTGGGGTCCTATCCAGACTCCTGAATGAAAACGATTATAGACTCTTGGCTAAACTCTGATAGTTTTTGTTTCGAATTCCTCCATAACCTATTTCCGAGGCATCAGCTTCAACTATCATATTAGCTTCAGGATTTGGAATATGCATACATGGTAAGGTTTTTACTTGCAATTTAACCTGCTGTACTAACTTAGTATGTTGATTTGTCCATGGTTTAGGATTTTTTTGTAGTCTTTGAAATAATGGTTGAATAGTTTTTCTTAGATTAGGTAGAAAATCTGAAACATAGTTCGTACATCCTAGGAATCTTTGTAATTGAGTTTTTTTCCTTAGTTCATCCGGGAATTTATCAGCAAATTCTATTGATCTTGATATGGGTGTCATAGTTCCTTGATATATATTATGTCCTAAGAATCTGATTTTTGTTTGAAATAAATTCATTTTTTGTTTTGATAAGACTAATCCGTTATTTTTTACTATATTTAAAAATGTGTTTAAATGGCTAAAGTGTTGGTCTATTGAGGTTGAATATAGTAAGACATCGCCAATATAGACTATAGCTAATGGTGAAGAATTATTGAATATATCATTCATAATATGTTGGAATTCAGATGGTGCATTTTAAGTCCAAATGGCATTACATTCCATTCGTAATGTCCAAAAGGTACCGTGAATGCTGTTTTATATTTATCTTTTTCGTTAATTTGTATTTGCCAAAATCCGCTTTTCATATCGAATTTTGAAAAGATTTTTGCATTGTATAATCTTTTTAATAGATCTCTTTTATTGGGTATTGGATATCTAATCCATTGTAATACATCATTTAATGGTTTGTAATTTATAACTAATCGTGGTACTCCATGCCCTTTTCTCGCCATGCTATTAACATAAAATGCTGCACAACTCCAAGGTGACTTGGATGGTCGAATTAATTTTTTGTTTAATAAATCTTGTATTTCTTTTTGACATTGTTCTAGCAATGCTTTATTCATTTGAATAGGTCTTGCTTTTAGTTGGTATAAGTTTCTCATTAAAATCTTTTATATAAGGTAGACTAACCGTATGTTGTTTTCGTTCCCAAAATGCATTGGGTAGATCAGAACATACTTGTTCGATTAATTTGTTTTCAATAGTTTTTATTTTGTTAATTATATAGGGAGATTTTAATTGTTCATCTATTTTTTGTAAGAAATTTCATCCTGTAAATATTGAATATGTTTATGTTTTCCATTTATTAAGTTAATTGTTTTTTGTATTGTATTTTGTTGGAGTTCTAATATTTCTTTGGTTTTTATAGGTAACAAAAATTCAATAACATTTTTGTCCCTACAACTTTTGTTGTTATACCATATTCGGATACTTTAAAAGGATAAATTTGAGTAAAGAATGGTGTTCCTAATATTACTTGTGTTAAATCTTTAACTAGGATAAATTGGTTTTAAAACAATATCCTTGATTACAGATTTTTTGCATGGTAATTTATATTTTACTTTTAAATTACTTCCATTGGCGCCATGCTCAGTGGTTTTTTTCATAAAATTTAGTAGGTATAAGACCTTCTCGAATGCAGTTATAGTCTGCACCAGTAATCTAGTAATGCTATTGTATTAATTTTGAAATCATGTCCTATATGTAATGTAATCTTAGTATACCACTTTTGATAATTTATTTTATTAATGTTGTTTATATATTCTTCATTTTGGTCTAAGTGAGTATCATTATCTTCTAAATTTTTATTGCTTGAAGATGCTTGATTAAGGTTTGGTGACTCTATTAAAGATAGACGCGCCTGTTTGTAATTGTTTTAAATCTTGTTGATTAACAAGTATTTGTAAATCTTTTATTTGAGTTTTAAGTTGTTTAACTTCATGTTGCAATTCACCAGTTGTTACTTGTTTAAATAAACTTTGAGTTGGATATTTTTCAAATATTTTATTTAGACTAAATGGTTGAGGAGTAGCTAATTGATTTTCTTGATATATGATATCTTTTAATTTTGTTAAATATTCCCTTTAATATTAGGATCATTTATTTTGTCTATAATGTCTAATAAGAATTGTTTATTAGTGTCTTTGGTTATTACGTTGATTACGTTACAATTACATAAATTATCAGAAATTTCTTGTGATTCAAAGTAGAAGAATCACTTAAGTTTTCTATCTCATTTATTGAATTATTATTAGAAGACTCATTTTCTGATAATTCAGATTCTGATATTAATAATTTTGTTAATTTTTCTTGGATATCAGGTTGATCTTGGAATATTTCGCTTATTTTTTTCTTCATTTTGCAATCCGTGGATCTATGTCCGTGACGCTTGCAATTCCAGCAAACTAGATTATTAGTAGATTTAAATTTATTGTATTTATTGAATGGTTTCTTTTGAAAATTCTTTTGTTTAGGATAGTTTGAAGAATTTTTATTATTAAAAGGTTTTTGGTAATGTTTTGGTTTTTGATAATACTTAATATTATTTGTCCTATTATGCCTGTGTTTTAATCGCTTCATTCTTGATGGTGGATTACGTCTTGAATCTCCATACTGTCCGCAACACGAACCCCTTGTTTGTTTAAATTTGAATTTATCATTTCGCTTTTTTATCTTTATGTTCTTGACATAAAGCTAATCCTTCTTTTTTAACAAATGCTAATAATTGGCCATATGTTATTGTATTCCAAGGGACAGGTTGTCCACCAGAATATTCTTTTAATTTATTGATTACTTTTTCAGCTAAAAAAAGATGGTAATCCTGAAATAAATCGCTTTTTCCAAAAAAGGTTGATTACAATCTTTTCTTTGAAATATATTTGTGACAAAAATATCTTTATACCATTTAAAATCGCCTAAAGTTGGACATCTTAAATTGGTTAAAATTATTTTCTTGCTTTCGGATTCCTCATTGGGATTTCCGACAAAATGCATAGTTATTGTATAAATTAAGACTTCTACTGCATTTTGATGTTCTATATCTTCAATAAAACCATCATCATCTTCTACCTTTTTTATTTCTACGTGATTAATTATTGAATCTTGAGTAGGTGTGTCTAGTGAGTTATCCCACCAATATTTTAAAGCTCCAAAAAGAAACCAGTTATTAGTAATACACATGCTTGTTTATCAGAATTACCTCTAGCTTTATAGGATATGGAAGCCATACCCATTTCCTGTAATACGTACATAATTTGGTATTCCGATTTGCCATCTATATTCCATTCATATATACCGCCTCCAGTATATACATTTCTATTTTGATTAGATTGTTCTTCATATAGTAAATCGGGTGGAGTATGTTTTTATAATAGGGTTTATTTGATCTTATTTTATTTCTTATACGATTTATTTCTTGATAATCATTATCAGATTGAGTAGAGGATTGAATTGATTCATTATCGCTTTCATGAGTATTGTTGATTCCTTTACCCTTGTCTAAATTTGCTAATCTAGATGCGATTGATTTTAATATTTCATTTTCAGGAAATATTACTTGTCTATTTATAGGTTTAAATATAGGTGTAGATGTAGATGAAAAAGGATGTTGCATACTTTGTTCTAATTTATTATATTCATTCATATTTAATTTATGATCTATTTGATCTACTTGTTTTGATATTGTATGTAATATTTGACTTTGATAGTTATTTTGTTGATAAATAGATTTAATATCTTGTAATAAGACGGGTTCTTTATCGCCTTTATTTGCACCAGTTTTAAATGGTGTAGCTATAATTTGTCTATTTGGTGTATTTATTTTTAAATCTTTTAACGGGGGATGTATTGATTTAGTTTTAGATCCATCTACTTGTTCCCATAATTGTCCTAAAGATGAGCTTGTATTAATTGTTTTAAACGGGTAATCTATGTTATATGCTATTGAATATGTTTCAAACCATATAAAAAATGGAATGTCTATTTCTTTTAATAGCATACAATTATACCATTTTTCTCTATATTCTATTGTTTGTTTTTTAGAAAACGTATTGAAATACCAGTTTCTCTTATCATTATTTTCTTTTGAATAGAAATCTTCTTTGATATATTGTTTATTGATTGCATATTCTTTTGTAATTACATTAATAGATTTAAAATCTGAATGCGTAGGAGATGTCGTATATAGGTCGTTATTTGGTTCAGCAATAGGTGCTTTGAATTTAATGTCTTGATTATCGTTTTGATTGACACTTTCAACTTCTGAGTCCGTACTTGATTTTTTAGATCGAAACTCAGAACAAGAAGGCCGGGAATAATACGAACTTATTCTTGGAGGTGCTGGTTCTCTAAATGAACCAAATTGTAATATTATTTTTCCGCCTTTTGTTCAATTATTCTTGAAATATTTCTTTGTTCAAAATTCCTTATTGGTTGAGTAATCTCAATTTTCCATTGATCTCGAATGGTTATTTCATCCCATTTTAATTGTTTAGGTGCATAGGTAGCACTTGGAATGTCTTTACCGTTAACTGCTAATATGGTAGTTTCTCCTTTATTATCTTGTAATAGACATCTTGGGTTAAATTCCGAGGTTGATTGCTTAAAATAGATTCTATATAGCAATAGATATCCGTGTCTATTATTTTCAAATTTAATTTCAGGTAAGTGAACATTTAATACCAGCGTATTTAGTATCGCTGGATCATGTAAACTTACTTGAAAATTAGGGCTTAATTGAAATAAATTGTCCGCTGCATAAGTTTGATTGAACTGCTCCAAGGAGCTTAATCTTCAAATTTTAATAAAGTTTTATCTCTTAATAGCATAAGTATTGGTGAATCAATACCATTCCTTGATAAGGGTTTGATTGCTATTTGAACTAGTCCAAAATGGAGATAATTAAATCCTTTTTGTTTATATTTATCAAGGGCTTATTGAGGATAATAATTTGATTTCTTCAATTCATTTTGTAAAGATAAGGTCTGTTCATGTTCTTTTATTGCGTAAGCGGTTCTGAAATCAAAAGTTCCAATTTGATAAATATTTTCTGGGTTTACATGTGGTAGTTTATTTTTTGATAATTCATGATTAAAGTTTGTTATTTTGGTCATAATCTCTCTTGAGTTAATTGTAGTATGAGATGTAGATGCAGCATATTTCGGTTTGAAAAGCTTTCTAAATGAGGACGCCATGACTTAAATTTTACTTAAACACATACTAGAGAGATACTTACCAATTCTATGTTGACACAACTGGGGCTTGCCAACGGTCTTACTGCCTTTAGGACTTGGGCCTGGAACACCTCAAAGAATGGCTCGATAGAAGGGTGAGGATCTGGCTAGGAGAGTTTAGGTTGATTTGAGTGGTGGTGCCTTTGTTTTAGGAAACGTTTCAAATGAAAATTTGTGCAAAAACTTTAAAACGCTTTGGCTCTGATACCATAAAAAAAAAAATTTTTTGCTTAATAAAACCGAGATACTATCGACGAATGAGGGTACAAATACTGAGAAGTGCAACCACACAATAAGTCGAAGGTGCCAATATTGTCCGAAGACTCAGGGTTCTCGTTGTCCGTACTAGATTTACTTACTAGCGTAGACGTGGTTTTGAAAAAGTAATTTTTATTAAAACTTTGATTACAAGAGCTAAGTAAGAGATTACAAAGAGTAGAAAGATTTGTAGAGAGATTTGTAGAGAGAGAAAGTTGTGCGAGAAATCGCTTGTGTCAGTGTGTTGCTACGTGTCGTCCTGTAGTGGTGCCGACATTTTGCTTACGTCATTGCTTACGTTTTGAGTGCTTGCTGTGTGTATAAGTGGGTCCCATATGTCGGAGGTGGGTCCCATTTTCTTGGTGTTGCGATCTTGACTTCTTAGATACATAGTCTTTTCTTACAGCCATACTCAGAGATTATTAGTTTCGTTGGGATATTACAAGTAGTAAATAAGGTACATAAGATGTGAGTCTCTAGAATATACATTGATTAACTTATCCGATGTCTATACATCCAACATGCTTTGAGCAAAGCATCAGCTATAAACGGATTTGATTATTCTTTCGGAGCCGTTTTTGAATATTTTAACTTTGATATTGCTATCGGTGTTAAGATAACCTCATTTTTAAGTTTTTTTTTTTTTTTTATACATAGTCTTATGTACCTTATTTACTACTTGTAATATCCCAACGAAACTAATAATCTACAGAGTATAGCTGTATGAAAAGACTATGTATCTAAGAAGTCAAGATCGCAACACCAAGAAAATGGGACCCACCTCCGACATATGGGACCCACTTATACACACAAAGAAGCACTCAAAACGAAGTAATGACGTAAGCAAAATGTCGGCACCACTACGAGATCTATCACGTAGCAACACACGGACGCAAGCAATGACATAAGCAAGCACCCAACTTCCCTATAAATACTCAACTCTACCATCGAGAGAGACACGATTTCTCGCACAACTTTCTCTCTACAAACTCTCTACAAATCTTTCTACTTTTGTAATCTCTTACTTAGCTCTTGTAATCAAAGTTTTAATAAAAATTACTTTTTCAAAACCACGTCTACGCTAGTAAGTAAATCTAGTACGGACAACGAGAACCCTGAGTCTTCGGACAATATTGGCACCTTCGACTTATTGTGTGGTTGCACTTCTCAGTATTTGTACCCTCATTCGTCGATAGTATCTCGGTTTTATTAAGCAAAAAATTTTTTTTTTATGGTATCAGAGCCAAAGCGTTTTAAAGTTTTTGCACAAATTTTCATTTGAAACGTTTCCTAAAACAAAGGCACCACCACTCAAATCAACCTAAACTCTCCTAGCCAGATCCTCACCCTTCTATCGAGCCATTTACTGAGGTGTTCCAGGTCGCAAGTCCTAAAGGCAGTAAGACCGCTAAGCCCCAGTTGGTCAACATAGAATTGGTAAGTATCTCTAGTATGTGTTTAAGTAAAATTTAAGTCATGGCCCTCATTTAGAAAGCTTTTCAAACCGAAATATGCTGCATCTACATCTCATACTACAATTAACTCAAGAGAGATTATGACCAAAATAACAAACTTTAATCATGAATTATCAAAAAATAAACTACCACATGTAAACCCAGAAAATATTTATCAAATTGGAACTTTTGATTTCAGAACAGCTTATGCAATAAAAAGAACATGAACAGACCTTATCTTTACAAAATGAATTCAAGAAATCAAATTATTATCCTCAATCGCCTTGATAAATATAAACAAAAAGGATTTAATTATCTCCATTTTGGACTAGTTCAAATAGAAATCAAACCCTTATCAAGGAATGGTATTGATTCACCAATACTTATGCTATTAAGAGATAAAACTTTATTAAAATTTGAAGATTCGCCCTTGGAGCAGTTCAATCAAACTTATGCAACGGAGCAATTTATTTCAATTGCGCCCCTAATTTTCAAGTAAGTTTACATGATCCAACGATACTAAATACGCTGGTATTAAATGTTCACTTACCTGAAATTAAATTTGAAAATAATAGACACGGATATCTATTGCTATATAGAATCTATTTTAAGCAATCAACCTCTGAATTTAACCCAAGATGTCTATTACAAGATAATAAAGGAGAAACTACCATATTAGCAGCTAACAAAGAAAGACATTCCAAGTGCTACCTATGCACCTAAACAATTAAAATGGGATGAAATAACCATTCCAGATCAATGGAAAATTGAGATTACTCAACCAATAAGGAATTTTGAACAAAGAAATATTTCAAGAATAATCGAACAAAAAGACGGAAAAATAATATTACAATTTGGTTCATTTAGAGAACCAGCACCTCCAAGAATAAGTTCGTATTATTCCCGGCCTTCTTGTTCTGAGTTTCGATCTAAAAAATCAAGTACGGACTCAGAAGTTGAAAGTGTCAATCAAAACGATAATCAAGACATTAAATTCAAAGCACCTATTGCTGAACCAAATAACGACCTATATACGACATCTCCTAAGATTCAGATTTTAAATCTATTAATGTAATTACAAAAGAATATGCAATCAATAAAAATATATCAAAGAAGATTTCTATTCAAAAGAAAATAATGATAAGAGAAACTGGTATTTCAATACGCTTTCTAAAAAAACAAACAATAGAATATAGAGAAAAATGGTATAATTGTATGCTACTAAAAGAAATAGACATTCCATTTTTTATATGGTTTGAAACATATTCAATAGCATATAACATAGATTACCCGCTTTAAAACAATTAATACAAGCTCATCTTTAGGACAATTATGGGAACAAGTAGATGGATCTAAAACTAAATCAATACATCCCCCGTTAAAAGATTTAAAAATAAATACACCAAATAGACAAATTATAGCTACACCATTTAAAACTGGTGCAAATAAAGACGATAAAGAACCCGGCCTTATTACAAGATATTAAATCTATTTATCAACAAAATAACTATCAAAGTCAAATATTACATACAATATCAAAACAAGTAGATCAAATAGATCATAAATTAAATATGAATGAATATAATAAATTAGAACAAAGTATGCAACATCCTTTTTCATCTACATCTACACCTATATTTAAACCTATAATAGACAAGTAATATTTCCTGAAAATGAAATATTAAAATCAATCGCATCTAGATTAGCAAATTTAGACAAGGGTAAAGGAATCAATAATATTGATGAAAACGATAATGAATCAATTCAATCCTCTACTCAATCTGATAATGATTATCAAGAAATAAATCAGATAAGAAATAAAATAAGATCAAATAAACCCTATTATAAAAAAACATACTCCAACCCGATTTACTATATGAAGAACAATCTAATCAAAATAGAAATGTATATACTGGAGACGGTATATATGAATGGAATATAGATGGCAAATCGGAATACCAAATTATGTCTGTATTACAGGAAATGGGTATGGCTTCCATATCCTATAAAGCTAGAGGTAATTCTGATAAACAAGCATGTGTATTACTAATAACTGGTTTTACCGGAGCTTTAAAATATTGGTGGGATAACTCACTAGACACACCTACTCAAGATTCAATAATTAATCACGAGAAATAAAAAAGGGTAGAAGATGATGATGGTTTTATTGAAGATATAGAACATCAAAATGCAGTAGAAGTCTTAATTTATACAATAACTATGCATTTTGTCGGAAATCCCAATGAGGAATCCGAAAGCAAGAAAATAATTTTAACCAATTTAAGATGTCCAACTTTAGGCGATTTTAAATGGTATAAAGATATTTTTGTCACAAATATATTTCAAAGAAAAGATTGTAATCAACCTTTTGGAAAGAACGATTTATTTCAGGATTACCATCTTTTTTCGCCTGAAAAAGTAATCAATAAATTAAAAGAATATTCTGGTGGACAACCTGTCCTTGGGGAATACAATAACATATGGCCAATTATTCGCATTTGTTAAAAAAGAAGGATTAGCTTTATGTCAAGAACATAAAGATAAAAAACGAAATGATAAATTCAAATTTAAACAAACAATGGGTTCGCTTTTGCTAACAATATGGATATTCAAGACTTAATCCACCATCAAGAATGAAACGATTAAAACACAGGCATAATAGGACAAATAATATTAAGTATTATCAAAACCAAAACATTACCAAAAACCTTTTAATAATAAAAATTCTTCAAACTATCCTAAACAAAAAGAATTTTCAAAAGAAACCATTCAATAAATACAATAAATTTAAATCTACTAATAATCTAGTTTGCTGGAATTGCAAACGCCCCGGACATAGATCCACGGATTGCAAAATGAAGAAAAAAATAAACTAAATATTCCAAGATCAACCTGATATCCAAGAAAAATTAACAAAATTATTAATATCAGAATCTGAATTATCAGAAAATGAGTCTTCTAATAATAATTCAATAAATGAGATAGAAAACTTAAGTGATTCTTCTACTGAATCACAAGAAATTTCTGATAATTTATGTAATTGTAACGTAATCAACGTAATAACCAAAGACAATAATAAACAATTCTTATTAGACATTATAGACAAAATAAATGATCCTAATATTAAAAGGGAATATTTAACAAAATTAAAAGATATCATATATCAAGAAAATCAATTAGCTACTCCTCAACCATTTAGTCTAAATAAAATATTTGAAAAATATCCAACTCAAAGTTTATTTAAACAAGTAACAACTGGTGAATTGCAACATGAAGTTAAACAACTTAAAACTCAAATAAAAGATTTACAAATACTTGTTAATCAACAAGATTTAAAACAATTACAAATAGACGCTCATTATCTTTGATAGAGTCACCAAACCTTAATCAAGCATCTTCAAGCAATAAAAATTTAGAAGATAATGATACTCACTTAGACCAAAATGAAGAATATATAAACAACATTAATAAAATAAATTATCAAAAGTGGTATACTAAGATTACATTACATATAGGACATGATTTCAAAATTAATACAATAGCATTACTAGATTCGGTGCAGACTATAACTGCATTCGAGAAGGTCTTATACCTACTAAATTTTATGAAAAAAACTGAACGCCTTTAGCGGCGCCTAATGGAAGTAATTTAAAAGTAAAATATAAATTACCATGCGCAAAAATCTGTAATCAAGGATATTGTTTTAAAAACCAATTTATCCTAGTTAAAGATTTAACACAAGAAGTAATATTAGGAACACCATTCTTTACTCAAATTTATCCTTTTAAAGTATCCGAATATGGTATAACAACAAAAGTTGTAGGGACAAAAATGTTATTCGAATTTTTGTTACCTATAAAAACCAAAGAAATATTAGAACTCCAACAAAATACAATACAAAAAACAATTAACTTAATAAATGGAAAACATAAACATATTCAATATTTACAGGATGAAATTTCTTACAAAAAGATAGATGAACAATTAAAATCTCCCTATATAATTAACAAAATAAAAACTATTGAAAACAAATTAATCGAACAAGTATGTTCTGATCTACCCAATGCATTTTGGGGAACGAAAACAACATACGGTTAGTCTACCTTATATAAAAAGATTTTAATGAGAAACTTATACCAACTAAAGCAAGACCTATTCAAATGAATAAAGCATTGCTAGAACAATGTCAAAAAGAAATACAAGATTTATTAAACAAAAAATTAATTCGACCATCCAAGTCACCTCTGGAGTTGTGCAGCATTTTATGTTAATAACGCAAGCAGAAAAGGAACGTGGAGTACCATCGATTAGTTATAAATTACAAACCATTAAATGATGTATTCCAATGGATTGGATATCCAATACCCAATAAAAGAGATCTATTAAAAAGATTATACAATGCAAAAATCTTTTCAAAATTCGATATGAAAAGCGGATTTTGTCAAATACAAATTAACTAAAAAGATAAATATAAAACAGCATTCACGGTACCTTTTGGACATTACGAATGGAATGTAATGCCATTTGGACTTAAAAATGCACCATCTGAATTCCAACATATTATGAATGATATATTCAATAATTCTTCACCATTCGCTATAGTCTATATTGACGATGTCTTAATATATTCAACGTCAATAGACCAACACTTTAGCCATTTAAACACATTTTTAAATATAGTAAAAAATAACGGATTAGTCTTATCAAAACAAAAAATGAATTTATTTCAAACAAAAATCAGATTCTTAGGACATAATATATATCAAGGAACTATGACACCCATATCAAGATCAATAGAATTTGCTGATAAATTCCCAGATGAACTAAGGGAAAAAAACTCAATAACAAGGATTCCTAGGATGTCTCGAACTATGTTTCAGATTTTCTACCTAATCTAAGAAAAACTATTCAACCATTATTTCAAAGACTACAAAAAATCCTAAACCATGGACAAATCAACATACTAAGTTAGTACAAAGCAGGTTAAATTGCAAGTAAAAACCTTACCATGTCTGTCTATTCCAAATCTCAGAGCTAATATGATAGTTGAAACTGATGCCTCGAAATAGGTTATGGAGGAATTCTCAAACAAAAACTATCGAGTTTAGCCAAGAGTCTATAATACGCTTTCATTCGGGAGTCCTGGATAGGACCCCAACAAACTTATTCAACAGTTAAAAAGGAAGTACTTTCCATAGTTAATTGTATTTCAAAATTTCAAGATGATTTAATCAACAAAAAATTCTTATTACGAGTCGATCTGAAGTCAGCAAAAGAAATATTACAAAAAGATGTTAAAAACCTGGTCTCTAAACAAATATTTGCCGGATGGCAAGCTATTCTATCTGCTTTTGATTTCGATATTCAATATATTAAAGGAGAAAATAATTCTTTGCCTGATTTTCTAACAAGAGAATATTTGCAGGAAAAACAACAAATATTCAACAACAACCTATTCAAGATGACAGACCCTAAAAGCAAGAAACCGATGACCGTGATCGGACTATATCAAAAACCAACCCCACCTTCGAGGGTAAACCTCTGAGTAATCAAAATACTTTCTCGCCTTGCCGAATTTCCTCCTCTTTCTTATGTAAATGCAAGTAACCACCTTAAAAGGCCAAACCTCTTCTCAACCATCTTCTCCTATTCAAACCACTACCAAGTCAAATTACTTCCTCAAACCGCAAAAACAACATCTCTTAACAACCCATTATACAAAACCTCGTTACCCTCAAAGAACTCCAAACATTTACCAACCGAAGTTTTTTATACAGACGGACTTTACCCTACTGATAATGTACTCAAAAATAGAACCTTCTATGAGTATATTCTAGTAGACTCGGTTCTGTTGAAATTACTCATCACCCCGCCAAAAACGATCCTAATCTCATATCCTATTCAACTTGTAAAATTCTTCAGATCCAATCTATTCAAGAGCTTGGTTTCATTCATACCCATACTACCAAACCTTTCTACCCCTGGCTACCATATTAACGGATACTCTTACATTGATTATATCAATGCTTTTTCCCGAACCTTTACCTACGACCTACGATCATTCCCGGTTTATTTCCTTTGATCGTAGCTGCCCAAAACTATCCCCGGCTGGTTCTACTAAATGGTGGCATTGGCTAGCCCTACCAATGACATCTATCCAACCGATCTTCTCAAAACCGCTTACCCCTATTACCTAAAATATATTAATCAACAACCTGTTGGGACATTCAACATTATTTCCTTCCATATCGACATGGGAATCCCGTGGATACGCTCATGGCATTTCAACATTGCTCTCTTTCTCCCAGACATGCCATGTTCCTTACTCCGAGAATTCCATGATCAAATGGTGGGACAAGTTTAATCTTGACCGTTATTCTCTCACCAATATCCAAAAATTCATCCAGATAAGCAAAGAAGTTCACACAACTTATAAAAGTCGTCTCTAAATCAATACCCTCCTTAAACCAGATCAGCTTGCATCCTCTTCTTCTAAACCCAAGCCATCTACTCAACCACCAAACAAACCATCTACTCAAGCATCGACTAAGTCCAACTCACTCATCCAGCTCTTCCAAATCAGCTTCCCGCTACAAGGTTAAGCTCCAAAAAATTATTGCCACAATAAGTCAACAGATGGAATCCTCCGATGATGAAGAGGACGACAACCAATCATTTGACACTATACAATCCGACGATCCATATGGTGGCCCCTTAGGCCAAGATCCGTTTGATATTTAATAAAAAAAAAAAAAAAAAAAAAAAAAAACAAAACTTAATAATGAGGTTATCTTAACACCTGATAGCAATATCAAAGTTAAGGCTATTCCGAAGCAAACGGCTCTCGGTAAAGAATAATCAAATCCGTTTATAGCTGATGCTTTGCTCAAAAGCATGTTGGATGTATAGACATCCAGATAAGTTAATCAATGTATATTCATAAGACTCAGATCTTATGTACCTTATTTACTACTTGTAATATCCCAACTAAAACTAATAATCTACAGAGTATAGCTGTATGAAAAGACTATGTATCTAAGAAGTCAAGATCGCAACACCAAGAAAATGGGACCCACCTCCGAGGACCATATGGGACCCACTTATACACAAAGAAGCACTCAAAACGAAGCAATGACGTAAGCAAAATGTCGGCACCACTACGAGACTACACGTAGCAACACACCGACGCAAGCAATGACATAAGCAAGCACCCAACTTCCCCTATAAATACTCAACTCTACCATCGAGGAAGCCAAGCGATTATCGCTGACAACTTTTCTCTACAAATCTCTACAAATCTTTCTACTCTTTTGTAATCTCTTACTTAGCTCTTGTAATCAAAGTTTTAATAAAAATTACTTTTTTCAAAACCACGCCACGCTTAGTAAGTAAATCTAG
>CM051366.1:217763-233987 GCA_028015245.1 Cardamine occulta
AAATCCTTGATAAACATCATTGAAGATTTTTTTCGCATAAATAATGTTGTTTAGCATCACCGCATGTTCCAGTAACACAACTCTAATTTCTCACATTACAAACTCCTATGAAGTTTAAAAATTAGGAACTGTGGGATAATCTATAATTCTTGTTTTTTAGCTACCTCGCCTTCTCTACCTTAGTAGAATGTAAATCACGATTATAAGAATCTAAAATGCTGAATCTTAGCCTTTGATGAAGTTTCGTAACTCAAGAAACTTGTACACATAACTACCAATGGCTCTCTATTGTAGCTCTTAAAAGCATCTCTAAGCAATTGTAAGTTCATACACTTTTAACGAGACTTCAACACTTATATTCACTTTATCATTTGCATCTTGAAGGGGCGTAGATCGAGTTTTTTAGGACTATGAGCTTGAAAATGGAAAAATCATGTCAATGACCAAAAGCATTGATTCTTCAAATTCACATCAATATAGGTGTTCTTTAAGCCTCCATATGTGTCATGTCACTACAACTCCCAAATTCACCATTTGCTAAACTCCTATGAGATTCAAAAAAAATAAGAGAACGTAGGATAATCTATAATGGCTTTATTTCTTACTTTAACTTGCTTCTCTACTTTGCAGAATGCTTCATCACGTTCTAAAGAGTCCTAAAATGCTGAATCTTGGCCCCTTGATAAAGTTTCATCACTCAAAACATGTACATAGCCCTCGGCGAACTCCCTCTATCGTGGCTCAGGATCATCTCTAACCAATAAGTAAGAGAACCAACTCTTTTATTAGACTTCATCACTTATATTCACTATCATTTGTATCCTTGAAGGGTCAGAAGCTCCAGTTTTAGGACTATGAGCTTGAAAATTGAAAAATCCTTGTCAATCAAAAGCATTGACTTCTTCAGTTTTTACATCAATAGGTGCTTGTTTAAGCCTCATATGTGTCATGTTAGCTCAACTCCCAAATTTATAATGCTGTTCCTTACTTTAATGCTTGTTTCTCTACGTTGCTGGAATGCTTCATCACGTTCTAAAGAGTCCTAAAATCTTTGAATCTTAGCCATTGATGAAGTTCTAAATAACTTCAAAACTTGTCACCGTAGCCTACAGACTACCTTTGACAGGCTCTTAAACATCTCTAACCAATTGGAAGAGATCCAACTCTTTTGACTAGACTTCACAACACTTATATTCACTAGTCACTTGTATCTTGAAGGGTCAGAACTCCAGTTTTATGACTCTGAGCTTTTTGAAATGAAAAAAATCCTTGTCAATTAAAAGCATCAATTTCATTTTCACACATCAAGTAAGGTGTTAAGCCTTAGCCTCCATATGTGTCATGTTGCTACAACTCCCAAATTCACCATTACAACTCCTGTGAGAGATTCAAAAAACAAGAGAACTGGGGTGGTGATAATCTATAATGCTTGTTTCTTACCTTTAACTTGCTTCCTATTTTGCTTTAGGAATGTTTATTACTTTCTAAAGAGTCCTAAAATGGTAGATGTGAGCCTTTGATAAAGTTTTCATCACTCAAAAGCATGTAAATAGCCTCAACGGCTCTCTATCAGGGCTCTAAAACATCTCTAACCAATAGAATGAGAACCAACTCTTTTGACTAGACTTTAACACTTATATTCACTATCATTTGTATCTTGAAGGGTCGGAGCCTCAGGTTAGGGACTCTGAACTTGAAAATGGAAAAATCCTTGTCAATCAAAAGCATTGATTCTTCATTTTCACATCAATAGGAGTTGTTAAGGCTCCATATGAAGCAGTGATGTTACAACTCCCCAAATTCAACCAATCCAGAACTCTATAGGAGATTGGCAAAAACATAAGAAAAACCGTTGGATAATCTGTAATGCTTGCATTACTTACTTTAACTTGCTTCTCTACTTTGCTAGAATGCTTCATTACGTTATAAAGAGTCCTAAAATACGGGGATCTTAGCCAGCTGATGAAGTTTCATAACTCAAATCCTTGTACATAGCTTAAGGTAGCGGCTCCTATTGTGTCGCTCTTAAACATCTCCAACCAATTGGAAGAGATCCAACTCTTTTGACTATACTTCAATTACCCTATATTAACTATCATTTGTATCTTGAGGGTGTGTAACTCCAGTTTACTAGGACTCTGAGCTTGAAAAAGGGAAAAAATCATGTCAATCCTAAATCATTGGAATTTTTCATTTTCTACATCATTAGTTGTTGTTATAGCATCCACATGCTGTCATGTTGCTGCAACTCCCAATTTCACCATTACAAACTCCTCTCGAGAGATTCAAAAAAATAAGAGAACAAGAGGGATAACCTATATTGCATTGTTTCTTTCTTTAACTTGCTTCTCTACTTTGCTCAATGCTTCATCACGCTTCCAAAGAGTCCTAAATACTGAATCTTAGCCTTGATAAAGTTTCATTACTCAAAACATGTACATAGCCTCAACAGCTCTATTGGGGCTCTAAAACATCTCTAACCAATACAATGAGAACCAACTCTTTTGACTAGACTTCAACACTTATATTCACTATCATTTGTATCTTGAAGGGTCGGAACTCCAGTTTTTTAGGACTCTGAGCTTGAAAATGGAAAAATCCTTGTCAATCAAAAGCATTGATTCTTCATTTTCACATCAATAGATGTTGTTTAAGCCTCCATATGTGTCATATTTGCTACAACTCCCAAATTCACCATATACAAAACTCCTATGAGATTTAAAAAAATTAGAGAACTGTGGGATAATCTATAATGCTTGTTTCTTACTTTTTACCTTCCACCTTGGTAGAATGCTTCATCACGTTATAAAGAGTCCTAAATGCTGAATCTTAGCCTTTGATGAAGTTTCATAACTCAAAAACTTGTACATAGCCTACAACGGCTCTCTATTGTGGCTCTTAAACATCTCCAACCAATTAGAAGATATCCAACTCTTGTGGACTATACTTCAACACTTATATTAACTATCATTTGTATCTTGAGGGTTGTAACTCCAGTTTTAGGACTCTTAGCTTGAAAATGGAAAAATCCTTGTCAATCTAAATCATTGAATTTTCATTTTCACATCAATAGTTGTTGTTTAAGCATCCATATGTGTCATGTTGCTACAACTCCCAATTTCACCATTACAAACTCCTATGAGATTTAAAAAATTGGGGAATTGTGGGATAATCTATAATGCTTGTTTCATACTTTACCTTGCCTTCTCTACCTTGGTAGAATGCTTCATCACGTTATAAAAAGAGTCCTAAAATGCTGGAATCTTAGCCTTTGATGAAGTTTCATAACCTCAAAACTTGTACATAGCCTACAATGGCTCTCTATTGTGGCTCTTAAACATCTCTAAGCAATTGTAAGAGATCATACACTTCGACTAGACTTCAACACTTATATTCACTATCATTTGTATCTTGCGGGTCGAATCTAGTTTTAGGACTTATGAGCTTAAAAATGGAAAAATCCTTGTCAATCAAAAGCATTGACTCTTCATTTTCACATCAATAGTTGTTGTTTAAGATCCATACGTGTCATGTTGCTACAACTCCCAATTTCACCATTACAATTTCCTATGAATTTAAAAACATAAGAGAACTGTGGATAATCTATAATGCTTATTTCTTACTTTAACTTGCTTTCTACTTGCTAGAATGCTTCATTACGTTATAAAGAGTCCTAAAATACTGAATCTTAGCCTTTGATAAAGTATCATCACTCAAAATATGTACATAGCCTCAACGGCTCTCTATTGAAAGCTTTGAAACATCTCTAACCAATAGTAAGGAACCAACTCTTTCGACTAGACTTCAACACTTATATTCACTATCATTTGTATTCCAAGGGTCAGAACTCCAGTTTTATAGACTCGAGCCTGAAAATGGAAAAATCCCTTGTCAATCAAAAGCATTGAATTCTCCATTTCACATCAACAGTGTTGCTTTAAGCCTACTATGTGTCATGTTGCATCAACTCCCCAAATTCACCATTACAAACTCCTATGAGATTCAAAAACATAAGAAAACTGTGGGATAATCTATATTGCTTGTTTTACTTTAACTGCTTCTCTACTTTGCTAGAATGTTTCATTCGTTATAAAGAGTCCTAAAATGCTGAATCTTAGCCATTGATGAAGTTTCATAACTCAAAACTTGTACATAGCCTACAACGGTCCTCTATTGTAGCTCTTAAACATCTCTAACCAATTAGAAGATATCCAACTCTTTTGACTATACTTCAACACTTATATTAACTATCATTTGGATCTTGAGGGTTGTAACTCCAGTTTTAGGACTCTTAGCTTGAAAATGGAAAAATCCTTGTCAATCTAAATCATTGAATTTTCATTTCACATCAATAGTTGTTGTATACATCCATATGTGTTATGTTGCTACAACTCCCAATTTCACCATTACAAACTCCTATGAGATTTAAAAAATTAGGAATTGGGGATAATCTATAATGCTTGTTTCTTACTTTTACCTTGCTTCTCTACCTTGTAGATATGCTTCATCATGTTATAAAAGAGTCCTAAAATGCTGAATCTTAGCCTTTGATGAAGTTTCATAACTCAAAACTTGTAACACAAGCCTACAATGGCTCTCTATTGTGGCTCTTAAACATCTCTAAGCAATTGTAAGAGATCATACACTTTTGACTAGACTTCAACACTTATATTCACTATCATTTGTATCTTGCAGGTCGGAATTCCAGTTTTAGGACTACGAGCTTGAAAATGGAAAAATCCTTAACAATCAAAAGCATTGACTCTTCATTTTCACATCAATATGTTGTTTAAGCATCCATATGTGCCATGTTGCTACAACTCCCAATTTCACCATTACAATTTCCTATGAGATTTAAAAACATAAGAGAACCGTGGGATAATCTATAATGCTTATTTTTCTACTTTAACTTGCTTCCTACTTTGCTAGAATGCTCCATTACGTTATAAAGAGTCCTAAAATACTGAATCTTAGCCTTTGATAAAGTATCATCACTCAAAACATGTACATAGCCTCAACGGCTCTCTATTATGGCTCTGAAACATCTCTAACCAATAGTAAGGGAACCAAACTCTTTTGACTAGACTTCAACACTTATATTCACTATCATTTGTATCTTCAAGGGTCGAAACCAGTTTATGACTCTGAGCTTGAAAATGGAAAAATCCTTGTCAATCAAAAAGCATTGAATTTTCATTTTCACATCAATAGGTGTTGTTTAAGCTCCCAAGTGTGTCATGTTGCTACAACTCCACAACTCACCATTACAAACTCCTATGAGATTCAAAAACATAAGAAAACTGTGGATAATCTATAATGCTTGTTTCTTACTTTAACTTGCTTTCTACTTTGCTAGAATGCTTCATTACGTTATAAAGAGTCCTAAATGCTGAATCTTAGCCATTGATGAAGTTTCATAACTCAAACCTTGTATCATAGCCTACAACGGCCTCTATTGTGCTCTTAAACATCTCTAACCAATTGGAAGAGATCCAACTCTTTTGACTATACTTCAACACTTATATTAACTATCATTTGTATCTTGAGGTTGTAACTCCAGTTTAGGACTCGAGCTTGAAAATGGAAAATCCTTGTCAATCTAAATCATTGAATTTTCATTTTCACATCAATAGTTGTTGTTTAAGCATCCATATGTGTCATGTTGCTACAACTCTCAATTTCACCATTACAAACTCCTCTGAGATTCAAAAAAATAAGAGAACAATGGATAATCTATATTGCTTGCTTTCTTATTTTTAACTTGCTTCTACTTTGCTCGAATGCTTCATCACGTTCTAAAGAGTCCTAAAATACTGAATCTTAGCCTTTGATAAAGTTTCATCACTCAAAACATGTACATAGCCCTCAACAGCCTCTCTATTGTGGCTCCTAAAACATCTCTAACCAATAGAAAGAGAACCAACTCTTTTGGACTAGACTTCAACACTTATATTCACTATCATTTGTATCTTAAGGGTCGAATTCCAGTTTAGGACTCTGAGCTTGAAAATGGAAAAATCCTTGTCAATCAAAAGCATTGATTCTTCATTTTCACATCAATAGATGTTGTTTAAGCCTCATATGTGTCATGTTACTAAACTCCCAAATTCACCATTACAAACTCCTATGAGATTTAAAAAATTGGAGAACCGTGGGATAATCTATAATGCTTGTTTCTTACTTTACCTTGCTTTCACCTTGGTAGAATGCTTCATCACGTTATAAAGAGTCCTAAAATGCTGAATCTTAGCCTTTGATGAAGTTTCATAACTCAAAACTTGTACATAGCCTACAACGGCTCTCTATTGTGGCTCCTAAACATCTCAACCAATTAGAAGATATCCAACTCTTTTGACTATACTTCAACACTTATATTAACTATCATTTGTATCTTGAGGGTTGTAACTCAGTTTTAGGACTCTTAGCTTGAAAATGGAAAAACTCTTGTCAATCTAAATCATTGAATTTTCATTTTCACATCAATAGTTGTTGTTTGCATCCATATGTGTCATGTTGCTAACTCCCAATTTCACCATTACAAACTCCTATGAGATTTAAAAAATAGGAATTGTGGGATAATCTATAATGCTTGTTTCTTACTTTACCTTGCTTCTACCTTGGTAGAATGCTTCATCACGTTATAAAGAGTCCTAAAATGCTGAATCTTAGCTCTTTGATGAAGTTTCATAACTCAAAACTTGTATATAGCCTACAATGGCTCTCTATTGTGGCTCTTAAACATCTCTAAGCAACTGTAAGAGATCATACACTTTTGACTAGACTTCAACACTTATATTCACTATCATTTGTATCTTGCAGGGTCGGAATCTAGTTTTAGGACTATGAGCTTGAAAATGGAAAAATCCTTGTCAATCAAAAAGCATTGACTCTTCATTTTCACATCAATAGTTGTTGTTTAAAGCATCCATATGTGTCATGTTGCTACAACTCCCAATTTCACCATTACAATTTCCTATGAGATTTAAAAAACATAAGAGAACTGTGGATAATCTATAATGCTTATTTCCTTACTTTAACTTGCTTCTCTACTTTGCTAGAATGCTTCATTACGTTATAAAGAGTCCTAAAATACAGAATCTTAGCCTTTGATAAAGTATCATCACTCAAAACATGTACATAGCCTCAACGGCTCTCTATTGTGGCTCTGAAACATCTCTAACCAATAGTAAGGAACCAACTCTTTGACTAGACTTCAACACTTATATTCACTATCATTTGTATCTTGAAGGGTCGAACTCCAGTTTTATGACTCTGAGCTTGAAAATGGAAAAATCCTTGTCAATCAAAAGCATTGAATTTTCATTTTCACATCAATAGGTGTTGTTTAAGCCCCATATGTGTCATGTTGCTACAACTCCCAAATTCACCATTACAAACTCCTATGAGATTCAAAAACATAAAGAGAACTGCGGGATAATCTATAATGCTTGTTTCTTACTTTAACTTGCTTCTCTACTTTGCTAGAATCCTTCATTACGTTCTAAAGAGTCCTAAAATACTGAATCTTAGCCTTTGATAAAGTTTCATCACTCAAAACATGTACATAGCCTCAACGGCTCTCTATCGGGCTCTAAAACATCTCTAACCAATAGGAAAGAGAACCAACTCTTTTGACTAGACTTCAACACTTATATTCACTATCATTTGTATCTTGAAGGGTCAGAACTCCAGTTTTAGGACTATGAGCTTGAAAATGGAAAAATCCTTGTCAATCAAAAAGCATTGATTCTTCATTTTCACATCAATAGGTGTTGTTTAAGCCTCCATATGTGTCATGTTTCTACAACTCCCAAATTCACCATTACAAACTCCTTTGAGATTTAAAAACATAAGAGAACCGTGGGATAATCTATAATGCTTATTTCTTACTTTAACTTGCTTCTCTACTTTTGCTAGAATGCTTCATTACGTTATAAAGAGTCCTAAAATACAGAATCTTAGCCTTTGATAAAGTATCATCACTCAAAACATGTACATAGCCTCAACGCTCTCTATTGTGGCTCAAACATCTCTAACCAATAGTAAGTGAACCAACGCTTTTGATTAGACTTCAACACTTATATTCACTATCATTTGTATCTTGAAGGGTCAGAATCCAGCTTTTATGACTCTGAGCTTGATAATGGAAAAATCCTTGTCAATCAAAAAGCATTGAATTTTCATTTTCACATCAATAGGTGTTGTTTAAGCCTCCATATGTGTCATGTTGCTACAACTCCCAAATTCACCATTACAAACTCCTATGAGATTCAAAAACATAAAAAAAAACCGTGGGATAATCTATAATGCTTGTTTCTTACTTTGACTTGCTTCTCCTTTTGGTAGCATGCTTCATTACGTGATAAAGAGTCCTAAAATACTGAATCTTAGCCATTGATTAAGTTTCATAACTCAAAAACTTCTACATAGCCTACAACGGCTCTCTATTGTGGCTCTTAAACATCTCTAACCAATTAGAAGATATCCAACTCTTTTGACTATACTTCAACACTTATATTAACTATCATTTGTATCTTGAGGGTTGTAACTCCAGTTTTAGGACTCTTAGCTTGAAAATGGCAAAATCCTTGTCAATCTAACTCATTGAATTTTCATTTTCACATCAATAGTTGTTGTTAAGCATCCATATGTGTCATGTTGCTACAACTCCCAATTTCACCATTACAAACTCCTATGAGATTTAAAAAATTAGGGGAATTGTGGGATAATCTATAATGCTTGTTTCTTACTTTTACCTTGCTTCTCTACCTTGGTAGAATGCTTCATCATGTTATAAAGAGTCCTAAAATGCTGAATCTTAGCCTTTGATGAAGTTTCATAACTCAAAACTTGTACATAGCCTACAATGGCTCTCTATTGTGGTCTTAAACATCTCTAAGCAATTGTAAGAGATCATACACTTTTGACTAGACTTCAACACTTATATTCACTATCATTTGTATCTTGCAGGGTCGGAACTCCAGTTTTAGGACTATGAGCTTGAAAATGGAAAAAGTCCTTGTCAATCAAAAAGCATTGACTCTTCATTTTCACATCAATAGTTGTTGTTTAAGCATCCATATGTGTCATGTTGCTACAACTCCCAATTTCACCATTACAATTTCCTATGAGATTTAAAACATAAGAGAACTGTGGGATAATCTATAATGCTTATTTCTTTACTTTAACTTGCTTCTCTACTTTGCTAGAATGTTTAATTACGTTATAAAGAGTCCTAAAATACTGAATCTTAGCCTTTGATAAAGTATCATCACTCAAAACATGTACATAGCCTCAACGGCTCTCTATTGTGGCTCTGAAACATCTCTAACCAATAGTAAGGAACCAACTCTTTTGACTAGACTTCAACACTTATATTCACTATCATTTGTATCTTGAAGGGTCAGAACTCCAGTTTTATGACTCTGAGCTTGAAAATGGAAAAATCCTTGTCAATCAAAAAGCATTGAATTTTCATTTTCACATCAATAGGTGTTGTTTAAGCCTCCATATGTGTCATGTTGCTACAACTCCCAAATTCACCATTACAAACTCCTATGAGATTCAAAAACATAAGAAAAAACTGTGGATAATCTATAATGCTTGTTTCTTACTTTAACTTGCTTCTCACTTTGCTAGAATGCTTCATTACGTTATAAAGAGTCCTAAAATGCTGAATCTTAGCCATTGATGAAGTTTCATAACTCAAAACTTGTACATAGCCTACAACGCTCTCTATGTGTGGCTCTTAAACATCTCTAACCAATTGGAAGAGATCCAACTCTTTTGACTATACTTCAACACTTATATTAACTATCATTTGTATCTTGAGGGTTGTAAAACTCCAGTTTTAGGAACTCTGAGATTGAAAATGGAAAAATCCTTGTCAATCTAAATCATTGAATCTATAATGCTTGTTTCTTACTTTAACTTGCTTCTCTACTTTGCTAGAATGCTTCATTACGTTCTAAAGAGTCCTAAAATACTGAATCTTAGCCTTTGATAAAGTTTCATCACTCAAAACATGTACATAGCCTCAACGGCTCTCTATTGTGGCTCTAAAACATCTCTAACCAATAGAAAGAGAACCAACTCTTTTGACTAGACTTCAACACTTATATTCACTATCATTTGTATCTTGAAGGGTCGTGAATCCAGCTTTTAGGACTATGAGCTTGAAAATGGAAAAATCCTTGTCAATCAAAAGCATTGATTCTTCATTTTCACATCAATAGGTGTTGTTTAAGCCTCCATATGTGTCATGTTTCTACAACTCCCAAATTCACCATTACAAACTCCTATGAGATTTAAAAACATAAGAGAACTGTGGGATAATCTATAATGCTTATTTCTTACTTTAACTTGCTTCTCTACTTTTGCTAGAATGTTCATTACGTTATAAAGAGTCCTAAAATACTGAATCTTAGCCTTTGATAAAGTATCATCTCACAAACATGTACATAGCCCTCAACGGCTCTCTATTGTGGCTCAAACATCTCTAACCAATAATGAAGGGAACCAACTCTTTTTGACTAGACTTCAACACTTATATTCACTATCATTTGTATCTTGAAGGGTCGTTAACTCCAGTTTTTATGACTCTGAGCTTGAAAATGGAAAAATCCTTGTCAATCAAAAGCATTGAATTTTCATTTTCACATCAATAGGTGTTGCTTAGTTCTCCATATGTGTCATGTTGCTACAACTCCCAAATTCACCATTACAAACTCCTATGAGATTCAAAAACATAAGAAAACTGTGGGATAATCTATAATGCTTGTTTCTTACTTTAACTTGCTTCTCTACTTTGCTAGAATGCTTCATTACGTTATAAAGAGTCCTAAAATGCTGAATCTTAGCCATTGATGAAGTTTCATAACTCAAAACTTGTACATAGCCTACAACGGCTCTCTATTGTGGCTAAAACATCTCTAACCAATTAGAAGATATCCAACTCTTTTGACTATACTTCAACACTTATATTAACTATCATTTGTATCTTGAGGGTGTAACTCCAGTTTTAGGACTCTTAGCTTGAAAATGGAAAAATCCTTGTCAATCTAAATCATTGAATTTTCATTTTCACATCAATAGTTGTTGTTTAAGCATCCATATGTGTCATGTTGCTACAACTCCCAATTTCACCATTACAAACTCCTATGAGATTTAAAAAATTAGGAATTGTGGGATAATCTATAATGCTTGTTTCTTACTTTACCTTGCTTCTACCTTGGTAGAATGCTTCATCATGTTATAAAGAGTCCTAAAATGCTGAATCTTAGCCTTTGATGAAGTTTCATAACTCAAAACTTGTACATAGCCTACAATGGCTCTCTATTGTGGCTCTTAAACATCTCTAAGCAATTGTAAGAGATCATACACTTTTGACTATACTTCCACACTTTTATTCACTATCATTTGTATCTTGCAGGGGTCAGAATCTCCAGTTTTAGGACTATGAGCTTGAAAATGGAAAAGTCCTTGTCAATCAAAAGCATTGACTCTTCATTTTCACATCAATAGTTGTTGTTTAAGCATCCATATGTGTCATGTTGCTACAACTCCCAATTTCACCATTACAATTTCCTCATGAGATTTAAAAACATAAAGAGAACTGTGGGGATAATCTATAATGCTTATTTCTTACTTTAACTTAGCTTCTCTTACTTTTGCTAGAATGCTTCATTACGTTATAAAGAGTCCTAAAATACTGAATCTTAGGCTTTGATAAAGTATCATCACTCAAAACATGTACATAGCCTCAACGGCTCTCTATTGTGGCTCGAAACATCTCTAACCAATAGTGGGAAAACCAACTCTTTTGACTAGACTTCAACACTTATATTCACTATCATTTGTATCTTGAAGGGTCAGAATCAGTTTTATGACTCTGAGCTTGAAAAATGGAAAAAATCCTTGTCAATCAAAAGCATTGAATTTTCATTTTCACATCAATAGGTGTTGTTTAAGCCTCCATATGTGTCATGTTGCTACAACTCCCAAATTCACCATTACAAACTCCTATGAGATTCAAAAAATAAGAAACTGGGATAATCTATAATGCTTGTTTCTTACTTTAACTTGCTTCTCTACTTTGCTAGAATGCTTCATTACGTTATAAAGAGTCCTAAAATGCTGAATCTTAGCCATTGATGAAGTTTCATAACTCAAAACTCTGTACATAGCCTACAACGGCTCTCTATTGTGGCTCTTAAACATCTCTAACCAATTGGAAGAGATCCAACTCTTTTGACTATACTTCAACACTTATATTAACTATCATTTGTATCTTGAGGGTTGTAACTCCAGTTTTAGAACTCTGAGATTGAAAATGGAAAAATCCTTTGTCAATCTAAATCATTGAATCTATAATGCTTGTTTCTTACTTTAACTTGCTTCTCTACTTTGCTATAATGCTTCATTACGTTCTAAAGAGTCCTAAAATACTGAATCTTAGCCTTTCATGAAGTTTGATCACTCAAAACATGTACATAGCCTCAACGGCTCTCCATTGTGGCTCTAAAACATCTCTAACCAATAGAAAGAGAACCAACTCTTTTGACTAGACTTCAACACTTATATTCACTATCATTTGTATCTTGAAGGGTCAGAACTCCAGTTTTAGGGCTATGAGCTTGAAAATGGAAAAATCCTGGTCAATCAAAAGCATTGATTCTTCATTTTCACATCAATAGGTGTTGTTTAAGCCTCCATATGTGTCATGTTTCTACAACTCCCAAATTCACCATTACAAACTCCTATGAGATTTAAAAACATAAGAGAACTGTGGGATAATCTATAATGCTTATTTCTTACTTTAACTTGCTTCTCTACTTTGCTAGAATGCTTCATTACGTTATAAAGAGTCCTAAAATACTGAATCTTAGCCTTTGATAAAGTATCATCACTCAAAACATGTACATAGCCTCAACGGCTCTCTATTGTGGCTCTGAAACATCTCTAACCAATAAAGAAGGAACCAACTCTTTTGACTAGACTTCAACACTTATATTCACTATCATTTGTATCTTTGAAGGGTCCGTAACTCCAGTTTTTATGACTCTGAGCTTGAAAATGGAAAATCCCTTGTCAATCAAAAAAGCATTGAATTTTCATTTTCACATCAATAGGTGTTGTTTAAGCCTCCATATGTGTCATGTTGCTACAACTCCCAAATTCACCATTACAAACTCCTATGAGATTCAAAAACATAACAGAACTGTGGGATAAGCTATAATACTTGTTTCTTACTTTGACTTGCTTCTTCTACTTTGCTAGAATGCTTCATTACGTTATAAAGAGTCCTAAAAGTGCTGAATCTTAGTCATTGATGAAGTTTCATAACTCAAAACTTGTACATAGCCTACAACGGCTCTCTATTGTGGCTCTTAAACATCTCTAACCAATTAGAAGATATCCAACTCTTTTTGACTATACTTCAACACTTATATTAACTATCATTTGTATCTTGAGGGTTAGTAACTCCAGTTTTAGGACTCTTAGCTTGAAAATGGAAAAATCCTTGTCAATCTAAATCATTGAATTTTCATTTTCACATCAATAGTTGTTGTTTAAGCATCCATATGTGTCATGTTGCTACAACTCCCAATTTCACCATTACAAACTCCTTGAGATTTAAAAATTAGGGAATTGTGGGATAATCTATAATGCTTGTTTCTTACTTTACCCTTGCTTCTCTACCTTTGTAGAATGCTTCATCATGTTATAAAGAGTCCTAAAATGCTGAATCTTAGCCTTTGATGAAGTTTCATAACTCAAAACTTGTACATAGCCTACAATGGCTCTCTATTGTTGCGCTTAAACATCTCTAAGCAATTGTAAGAGATCATACACTTTTGACTAGACTTCAACACTTATATTCACTATCATTTGTATCTTGCAGGGTCCTAACTCCAGTTTTATGACTCTGAGCTTGAAAATGGAAAAATCCTTGTCAATCAAAAGCATTGAATTTTCATTTTCACATCAATAGGTGTTGTTTAAGCCCTCCATATGTGTCATGTTGCTACAACTCCCAAATTCACCACTAGAAACACCTATGAGATTCTTAGAACATAAGAAAACTGTGGGATCATCTATAATGCTTGTTTCTTACTTTAACTTGCTTCTCTACTTTGCTAGAATGCTTCATTACGTTATAAAGAGTCCTAAAATGCTGAATCTTAGCCATTGATGAAGTTTCATAACTCAAAACTTGTACATAGCCTACAACGGCTCTCTATTGTGGCTCTTAAACATCTCTAACCAATTGGAAGAGATCCAACTCTTTTGACTATACTTCAACACTTATATTAACTATCATTTGTATCTTGAGGGTTGTAACTCCAGTTTTAGAACTCTGAGCTTGAAAATGGAAAAATCCTTGTCAATCTAAATCATTGAATCTATAATGCTTGTTTCTTACTTTAACTTGCTTCTCTACTTTGCTAGAATGCTTCATTACGTTATAAAGAGTCCTAAAATGCTGAATCTTAGCCATTGATGAAGTTTCATAACTCAAAACTTGTACATAGCCTACAACTGCTCTATTGTGGCTCTTAAACATCTCTAACCAATTGGAAGAGATCCAACTCTTTTGACTATACTTCAACACTTATATTAACTATCATTTGTATCTTGAGGGTTGTAACTCCAGTTTTAGGACTCTGAGCTTGAAAATGGAAAAATCCTTGTCAATCTAAATCATTGAATTTTCATTTTCACATCAATAGTTGTTGTTTAAGCATCCATATGTGTCATGTTGCTACAACTCCCAATTTCACCATTACAAACTCCTCTGAGATTCAAAAAAATAAGAGAACAGTGGGATAATCTATATTGCTTGCTTTCTTACTTTTAACTTGCTTCTCTACTTTGCTCAATGCTTCATCACGTTCTAAAGAGTCCTTAAAATACTGAATCTTAGCCTTTGATAAAGTTTCATCACTCAAAACATGTACATAGCCTCAACAGCTCTCTATTGTGGCTCTAAAACATCTCTAACCAATGAAAAGAGAACCAACTCTTTTGACTAGACTTCAACACTTATATTCACTATCATTTGTATCTTGAAGGGTCGTGAACTCCAGTTTTAGGACTCTGAGCTTGAAAATGGAAAAATCCTTGTCAATCAAAAGCATTGATTCTTCATTTTCACATCAATAGATGTTGTTTAAGCCTCCATATGTCATATGTTGCTACAACCCCAAATTCACCATTACAAACTCCTATGAGATTTAAAAAATTAGAGAACTGTGGGATAATCTATAATGCTTGTTTCTACTTTACCTTGCTTCTCTACCTTGGTAGAATGCTTCATCACGTTATAAAAGAGTCCTAAAATGCTGAATCTTAGCCTTTGATGAAGTTTCATAACTCAAAACTTGTACATAGCCTACAACGGCTCTCTATTGTGGCTCTTAAACATCTCTAACCAATTAGAAGATATCCAACTCTTTTGACTATACTTCAACACTTATATTAACTATCATTTGTATCTTGAGGGTTGTAACTCCAGTTTTAGGACTCTTAGCTTGAAAATGGAAAAATCCTTGTCAATCTAAATCATTGAATTTTCATTTTCACATCAATAGTTGTTGTTTAAGCATCCATATGTGTCATGTTGCTACAACTCCCAATTTCACCATTACAAACTCCTATGAGATTTAAAAAATTAGGGAATTGTGGGATAATCTATAATGCTTGTTTCTTACTTTACCTTGCTTCTCTACCTTGGTAGAATGCTTCATCACGTTATAAAGAGTCCTAAAATGCTGAATCTTAGCCTTTGATGAAGTTTCATAACTCAAAACTTGTACATAGCCTACAATGGCTCTCTATTGTGGCTCTTAAACATCTCTAAGCAATTGTAAGAGATCATACACTTTTGACTAGACTTCAACACTTATATTCACTATCATTTGTATCTTGCATGGTCGTAACTCCAGTTTTAGGACTATGAGCTTGAAAATGGAAAAATCCTTGTCAATCAAAAGCATTGACTCTTCATTTTCACATCAATAGTTGTTGTTTAAGCATCCATATGTGTCATGTTGCTACAACTCCCAATTTCACCATTACAATTTCCTATGAGATTTAAAAACATAAGAGAACTGTGGGATAATCTATAATGCTTATTTCTTACTTTAACTTGCTTCTCTACTTTGCTAGAATGCTTCATTACGTTATAAAGAGTCCTAAAATACTGAATCTTAGCCTTTGATA
>CM051366.1:243270-288406 GCA_028015245.1 Cardamine occulta
AGACAAATATGGAGGTTTAAACAACACTTATTGATGTGAATATGAAGAATCATTGGTTTTATTGACAAGGATTTGGCCATTCTGATCTGATAGACCTAAAACCAAAGTTATGACTCTTCAAGATACAAATGAGAGTCAATAGGAGTTTCATCTCTCAAAACAGCTTTGAGATGTTCAAACCCACTCTAGAAGGATTTGTATGCTTTGTCTTGGGTTTTGGTGATGAAATTTCATGAAAGCTTAGATTGACCTTTTAGAACTCTTGATAGCGTGATTAGATTCAGCTTTTTAGAACTCTTGCGTGATTAAGCATGCTACCAAGGTGTAGATGAAGTCAAAGTAAGAAACTAGCATTATAGCTTATACCGTAATTAGTTCTTTGAATCTCATAGGAGTTTCTAATGGGGGAATATGGGGAGTTGTAGCAAGAAGACAAATATGGAGGTTTAAACACCTTTATTGATGTGAATATGAAGAATCATTGGTTTTCATTGACAAGGATTTGGCCATTCTGAATCTGATAGACCTAAAACCAAGTTATGACTCTTCAAGATACAAATGAGAGTCAATAGGAGTTTAATCTCTCAAAACAGCTTTGAGATGTTCAAGAGCCCTACATAGAGGATTGTATGCTTTGTCTTTGGGTTTTGGTGATGAAATTTCATGAAAGCTTAGATTCACCTTTTAGAACTCTTGATGGCGTGATTAAGCATGCTACCAAGGTGTAGATGCCAGTCGAAGTAAGAAACTAGCATTATAGCTTATACCGTAATTAGTTCTTTGAATCTCATAGGCGTGTCTAATGGGGAATATGGGGAGTTGTAGCGAAGACAAATATGGAGGTTTAAGCAACTTTATTGATGTGAATATGAAGAATCTTTGGTTTTCATTGACAAGGATTTGGCCATTCGATCTGATAGACCTAAAACCAAAGTTATGACTCTTCAAGATCCAAATGAGAGTCAATAGGAGTTTAATCGCTCAAAACAGCTTTGAGATGTTCAAGACCCACTACAGAGGGATTGTATGCTTTGTCTTTGGGTTTTGGTGATGAGATTTCATGAAAGCTAGATTTTTAATTTTTATTAGATTAGCTTTTTAGAACTCTTGATGGCGTGATTAAGCATGCTACCGAGGTGTAGAATCAAGTCAAAGTAAGCTAGCATTATAGCTTATACCATAATTAGTTCTTTGAATCTCATAGGAGTTTCTAATGGGGAATATGGGGAGTTGTAGCAAGAAGACAAATATGGAGGTTTAAACAACTCTATTGATGTGAATATAAAGAATCATTGGTTTCGTTGACAAGGATTTGGCCATTCTGTGATAGTCCTAACACCAATGTTATGACTCTTAAAGATTGAAATGAGAGTCGATAGGAGTTTAATCTCAAAACAGCTTTGAGATGTTCAAAAACCCTACATAGAGGATTGTATGCTTTGTCTTTGGGTTTTGGTGATGATTTCATGAAAGGCTTAGATTCAGGCTTTTCGAACTCTTGATGGCGTGATTAAGCATGCTACGAGGTGTAGATGCAAGTCAAGTAAAACTAGCATTATAAGCTTATACCATAATTAGTTCTTTGAATCTCATAGGAGTTTCTAATGGGGAATATGGGGAGTTGTAGCAAGAAGACAAATATGGAGGTTTAAACAACACCTATTGATGTGAATATGAAGAATCATTTGGTTTTCATTGACAAGGATTTGGCCATTACAAGCTGATAGACCTAAAACCAAAGTTATGACTCTTCAAGATACAAATGAGAGTCGATAGGATTTTCATCTCTCAAAACAGCTTTGAGATGTTCAAGAGCCCTTACATAGAGGATTGTATGCTTTGTCTTTGGGTTTGGTGATGAGATTTGAAAAGCTTAGATTCAGCCTTTTAGAACTCTTGATGGCGTGATTAAGCATGCTACCAAGGTGTAGATGCAAGTCAAAGTAAGAAACTAGCATTATAGCTTATACCATAATTAGTTCTTTGAATCTCATAGGAGTTTCTAATGGGGAATATGGGGAGTTGTAGCAAGAAGACAAATATGGAGGTTTTAAACAACACCTATTGATGTGAATATGAAGAATCTTGGTTTCATTGACAAGGATTTGGCCATTCAAGCTGATAGACCTAAAACCAAAGTTATGACTCTTGAGGATCTAAATGAGAGTCGATAGGGTTTAATCTCTCAAAACAGCTTTGAGATGTTCAAGAGCCCTACATAGAGGATTGTATGCTTTGTACTTGGGTTTTGGTGATGAGATTTCATGAAAGGCTTAGATTGACCTTTTAGAACTCTTGATAGCGTGATTAAGCATGCTACCAAGGTGTAGATGCAAGTCAAAGTAAAACTAGCATTATAGCTTATACCATAATTAGTTCTTTGAATCTCATAGGAGTTTCTAATGGGGAATATGGGGAGTTGTAGCAAGAAGACAAATATGGAGGTTTAAACAACCTATTGATGTGAATATGAAGAATCATTGGTTTTCATTGACAAGGTTTGGCCATTCTGCTGATAGACCTAAAACCAAAGTTATGACTCTTCAAGATACAAATGAGAGTCAATAGGGTTTAATCTCTCAAAACAGCTTTGAGATGTTCAAAACCCTTACATAGAGGATTGTATGCTTTGTCTTTGGGTTTTGGTGATGAGATTTCATGAAAGGCTTAGATTCAGCCTTTTAGAACTCTTGATGGCGTGATTAAGCATGCTACCAAGGTGTAGATGCAAGTCAAAGTAAAAACTAGCATTATAGCTTATACCGTAATTAGTTCTTTGAATCTCGTAGGAGTTTCTAATGGGGAATATGGGGAGTTGTAGCAAGAAGACAAATATGGAGGTTTAAGCAACACCTATTGATGTGAATATGAAGAATCATTGGTTTTCATTGACAAGGATTTGGCCATTACAATCTGATAGACCTAAAACCAAAGTTATGACTCTTCAAGATCCAAATGAGAGTCAATAGGAGTTTAATCTCAAAACAGCTTTGAGATGTTCAAGAGCCACTACTGGAGGGATTGTATGCTTTGTCTTTGGGTTTTGGTGATGAGATTTCATGAAAAGCTTAGATTCACCTTTTAGAACTCTTGATGGCGTGATTAAGCATGCTTACCAAGGTGTAGATGCAAGTCAAAGTAAGAAACTAGCATTATAGCTTATACCATAATTAGTTCTTTGAATCTCATAGGAGTTTCTAATGGGGAATATGGGGAGTTGTAAAGAAGACAAATATGGAGGTTTAAACAACACTTTATTGATGTAAATATGAAGAATCATTGGTTTTTATTGACAAGGATTTGGCCATTACAAGCTGATAGACCTAAAACCAAAGTTATGACTCTTCAAGATCCAAATGAGAGTCAATAGGGTTTCATCTCTCAAAACAGCTTTGAGATGTTCAAGAGCCACTACGTAGAGGATTGTATGCTTTGTCTTTGGGTTTTGGTGATGAGATTTCATGAAAAAGCTTAGATTCAGCCTTTTAGAACTCTTGATGGCGTGATTAAGCATGCTTACCAAGGTGTAGATGCAAGTCAAAGTAAAACTAGCATTATAGCTTATACCGTAATTAGTTCTTTGAATCTCATAGGAGTTTCTAATGGGGAATATGGGGAGTTGTAGCAAGAAGACAAATATGGAGGTTTTAAACCACCTATTGATGTGAATATGAAGAATCATTGGTTTTCATTGACAAGGATTTGGCCATTCTGATGATAGACCTAAAACCAAAGTTATGACTCTTCAAGATACAAATGAGATTCAATAGGAGTTTAATCTCTCAAAACAGCTTTGAGATGTTCAGAGCCACTACATAGAGGATTGTATGCTTTGTCTTTGGGTTTTGGTGATGAGATTTCATGAAAGGCTTAGATTCAGCCTTTTAGAACTCTTGATGACGTGATTAAGCATGCTAGCAAGGTGTAGATGCAAGTCAAAGTATGAAACTAGCATTATAGCTTATACCATAATTAGTTCTTTGAATCTCATAGGAGTTTCTAATAGGGAATACGGGGATTTGTACCAAGAAGACAAATATGGAGGTTTAAACAACACCTATTGATGTAAATATGAAGAATCCTTGGTTTTCATTGACAAGGATTTGGCCATTCAATCTGATAGACCTAAAACCAAAGTTATGACTTTCTTAAGATACAAATGAGAGTCAATAGGGTTTCATCTCTCAAAACAGCTTTGAGATGTTTCAGAAACCACTACATGGAGGATTGTATGCTTTGTCTTGGGGTTTTGGTGATGAGATTTCATGAAAGGTATTTTTATTTTTGATTACCTTTTAGAACTCTTGATGGCGTGATTAAGCATGCTACCAAAGGTGTAGATGCAAGTCAAAGTAAGAAACTAGCATTATAGCTTATACCATAATTAGTTCTTTGAATCTCATAGGAGTTTCTAATGGGGAATATGGGGAGTTGTAGCAAGAAGACAAATATGGAGGTTTAAACAACACTCTTTGATGTGAATATAAAGAATCATTGGTTTTCATTGACAAGGATTTGGCCATTCTGATGATAGACCTAAAACCAAAGTTATGACTCTTCAAGATCTGAAATGAGAGTCAATAGGGTTTAATCTCTCAAAAACTTTGAGATGTTCAAGAGCCCTTACATAGAGGATTGTATGCTTTGTCTTGGGGTTTTGGTGATGAGATTTCATGAAAGGCTTAGATTCAGCCTTTTAGAACTCTTGATGGCGTGATTAAGCATGCTTTAGCAAGGTGTAGATGCAAGTCAAAGTAAGAAACTAGCATTATAAGCTTATACCATAATTAGTTCTTTGAATCTCATAGGAGTTTCTAATGGGGAATATGGGGAGTTGTAGCAAGAAGACAAATATGGAGGTTTAAGCAACACCTATTGATGTGAATATGAAGAATCATTGGTTTTCATTGACAAGGATTTGGCCATTCTGATCTGATAGACCTAAAACCAAAGTTATGACTCTTCAAGATACAAATGAGAGTCAATAGGAGTTTAATCTCTCAAAACAGCTTTGAGATGTTCAAGACCCACTCATAGAGGGATTGTATGCTTTGTCTTTGGGTTTGGTGATGAAGATTTCATGAAAAGCTTAGAGTCAGCCTTTTAGAACTCTTGATGACGTGATTAAGCATGCTACAAAGGTGTAGATGCAAGTGAAAGTAAGAAACGAGCATTATAGCTTATACGATAATTAGTTGTTTGAATCTCATAGGAGTTTAGAATGGGGAATATGGGGAGGTGTAGCAAGAAGGCTAATATGGAGGTTTAAAAACACCTATTGTGTGAATATGAAGAATCATTGGTTTCATTGACAAGGGTTTGGCCATTCTGATGAGACCTAAAACCAAAGTTATGACTCTTCAAGATACAAATGAGAGTCAATAGGGAGTTTAATCTCTCAAAACAGCTTTGAGATGTTCAAGACCCTTACATAGAGGATTGTATGCTTTGTCTTGGGGTTTTGGTGATGAGATTTCATGAAAGCTTAGATTCACCTTTTAGAACTCTTGATGGCGTGATTAAGCATGCTACCAAGGTGTAGATGCAAGTCAAGTAAAGAAACTAGCATTATAGCTTATACCGTAATTAGTTCTTTGAATCTCATAGGAGTTTCTAATGGGGAATATGGGGAGTTGTAGGAAGAAGACAAATATGGAGGTTTTAAACAACACCTATTGATGTGAATATGAAGAATCACTTGGTTTTCATTGACAAGGATTTGGCCATTACATGATAGACCTAAAACCAAAGTTATGACTCTTGAAGATACAAATGAGAGTCAATAGGAGTTTCATCTCTCAAAACAGCTTTGAGATGTTCAAACCCCTACTAGAGGGATTGTATGCTTTGTCTTTGGGTTTTGGTGATGAGATTTCATGAAAAGCTTAGATTCAGCCTTTTAGAACTCTTGATGACGTGATTAAGCATGCTTACCAGAGGTGTAGATGCAAGTCAAAGTAGAAACTAGCATTATAGCTTATACCGTAATTAGTTCTTTGAATCTCATAGGAGTTTCTAATGGGGATTATGGGGAGTTGTAGCAAGAAGACAAATATGGAGGTTTAAACAACACCTATTGATGTAAATATGAAGAATCTTTGGTTTCATTGATATGGATTTGGCCATTACAGCTAATAGACCTAAAACCAAAGTTATGACTCTTCAAGATACAAATGAGAGTCAATAGGAGTTTAATCTCTCAAAACAGCTTTGAGATGTTCAAGAGCCACTACATAGAGGATTGTATGCTTTGTACTGGGTTTTGGTTATGAGATTTCATGAAAGGCTTAGATTCAGCCTTTTAGAACTCTTGATGACGTGATTAAGCATGCTACCAAAGTGTAGATGCAAGTCAAAAAATGAAACTAGCATTATAGCTTATACCATAATTAGTTCTTTGAATCTCATAGGAGTTTCTAATAGGGAATACGGGGATTTGTAGCAAGAAGACAAATATGGAGGTTTAAACAACACATATTGATGTGAATATGAAGAATCATTGGTTTCATTGACAAGGAATTGGCCATTCTGATGATAGACCTAAAACCAAAGTTATGACTCTTCAAGATCTGAAATGAGAGTCAATAGGGTTTAATCTCTCAAAACAGCTTTGAGATGTTCAAGAGCCACTACGTAGAGGATTGTATGCTTTGTCTTGGGTTTTGGTGATGAGATTTCATGAAAGGCTTAGATTCAGCCTTTTAGAACTCTTGATGGCGTGATTAAGCATGCTACCAAGGTGTAGATGCAAGTCAAAGTAAGAAACTAGCATTATAGCTTATACCATAATTAGTTCTTTGAATCTCATAGGAGTTTCTAATGGGGAATATGGGGAGTTGTAGCAAGAAAACACATATAGAGGCTTAAACAACACCTATTGATATGAATATGAAGAATCCTTGGTTTCATTGACAAGGATTTGGCCATTCTGGCTGATAGACCTAAAACCAAAGTTATGACTCTTCAAGATACAAATGAGAGTCAATAGGAGTTTCATCTCTCAAAACAGCTTTGAGATGTTCAAAACCACTACATAGAGGATTGTATGCTTTGTCTTTGGGTTTGGGTGATGAGATTTCATGAAGGCTTAGATTCAGCCTTTTAGAACTCTTGATGGCGTGATTAAGCATGCTACCAAGGTGTAGATGCAAGTCAAAGTAGAAACTAGCATTATAGCTTATACCATAATTAGTTCTTTGAATCTCATAGGAGTTTCTAAAGGGAATATGGGGAGGTTGTAGCAAGAAGACAAATATGGAGGTTTAAACACCTTATTGATGTGAATATGAAGAATCTTGGTTTCATTGACAAGATTTGGCCATTCTTGATAGACCTAAAACCAAAGTTATGACTCTTCGAGATCTAAATGAGAGTCAATAGGAGTTTAATCTCTCAAAAAGCTTTGGAGATGTTTAAGACACATAGAGGGTTGTATGCTTTGTCTTGGGTTTTGGTGATGAGATTTCATGAAAGGCTTAGATTCACCCTTTTTAGAACTCTTGATGACGTGATTAAGCATGCTACCAAGGTGTAGATGCAAGTCAAAGTAAACTAGCATTATAGCGTATACCATAATTAGTTCGTTGAATCTCATAGAAGTTTCTACTAGGGAAGATGGGGTGTTGTAGCAAGAAAACAAATATGGAGGTTTAAGCAACACCTATTGATGTGAATATGAAGAATCACTTGGTTTTCATTGACAAGGTTTGGCCATTACAAGTTAATAGCCCTAAAACCAAAGTTATGACTCTTCAAGATACAAATGAGAGTCAATAGGAGTTTCATCTCTCACAACAGCTTTGAGATGTTCAAGAGCCACTACATAGATGGATTGTATGCTTTGTCTTTGGGTTTTGGTGATGAGATTTCATGAAAAGCTTAGATTCAGCTTTTAGAACTCTTGATGGCGTGATTAAGCATGCTACCAAGGTGTAGATGCAAGTCAAGTAAGAAACTAGCATTATAGCTTATACCATAATTAGTTCTTTGAATCTCGTAGGAGTTTCTAATGGGGAATATGGGGAGTTGTAGCGAGAGGACAAATAGGGGGGTTTAAACAACACCTATTGATGTGACTATGATGAATCATTTGGTTTCATTGACAAGGATTTGGCCATTCTAATCTGATAGACCTAAAACCAAAGTTATGACTCTTCAAGATAAAATGAGAGTCGATAGGGTTTAATCTCTCAAAACAGCTTTGAGATGTTCAAGACCCATTACATAGAGGATTGTATGCTTTGTCTTGGGGTTTTGGTGATGAGATTTCATGAAAAGCTTAGATTCAGCCTTTTAGAACTCTTGATGGCGTGATTAAGCATGCTACCAAGGTGTAGATGCAAGTCAAAGTAAGAAACTAGCATTATAGCTTATACCATAATTAGTTCTTTGAATCTCTATAGGAGTTTCTAATGGGGAATATGGGGAGTTGTAGCAAGAAGACAAATATGGAGGTTTAAACAACACCTATTGATGTGAATATGAAGAATCATTGGTTTCATTGACAAGGATTTGGCCATTCTGCTGATAGACCTAAAACCAAAGTTATGACTCTTCAAGATACAAATGAGAGTCAATAGGAGTTTCATCTCTCAAAACAGCTTTGAGATGTTCAGAGCCACTACATAGAGGATTGTATGCTTTGTACTTTGGGTTTGGGTGATGAGATTTCATGAAAGGCTTAGATTCACCTTTTAGAACTCTTGATGGCGTGATTAAGCATCTACCAAGGTGTAGATGCAAGTCAAAGTAAAACTAGCATTATAGCTTATACCATAATTAGTTCTTTGAATCTCATAGGAGTTTCTAATGGGGAATATGGGGAGTTGTAGCAAGACAGACAAATATGGAGGTTTAAACAACACCTATTGATGTGAATATGAAGAATCACTGGTTTTCATTGACAAGGATTTGGCCATTCTAATCTGATAGACCTAAAACCAAAGTTATGACTCTTCAAGATACAAATGAGAGTCAATAGGAGTTTCATCTCTCAAAACAGCTTTGAGATGTTCAAGAGCCACTACATAGAGGATTGTATGCTTTGTCTTGGGTTTTGGTGATGAAATTTCATGAAAAGCTTAGATTCAGCCTTTTAGAACTCTTGATGGCGTGATTAAGCATGCTTACCAAGGTGTAGATGCAAGTCAAAGTAAGAAACTAGCATTATAGCTTATACCATAATTAGTTCTTTGAATCTCATAGGAGTTTCTAATGGGGAATATGGGGAGTTGTAGCAAGAAGACAAATATGGAGGTTTAAGCAACACCTATTGATGTAAATATGAAGAATCATTTTGGTTTTCATTGACAAGGATTTGGCCATTACAATCTGATAGACCTAAAACCAAAGTTATGACTCTTCAAGATACAAATGAGAGTCCATAGGAGTTTAATCTCTCAAAACAGCTTTGAGATGTTCAAGAACCTTACATAGAGGATTGTATGCTTTGTCTTGGGTTTTGGTGATGAGATTTCATGAAAAATTAGATTCAGCCTTTTAGAACTCTTGATAGCGTGATTAAGCATGCTACCAAGGTGTAGATGCAAGTCAGAAGTAAACTAGCATTATAGCTTATACCATAATTAGTTCTTTGAATCTCGTAGGAGTTTCTAATGGGGAATATGGGGAGTTGTAGCAAGAAGACAAATATGGAGGTTTAAGCAACACCTATTGATGTGAATATGAAGAATCATTGGTTTTCATTGACAAGGATTTGGCCATTCTAACTGATAGACCTAAAACCAAAGTTATGACTCTTCAAATCACAAATGAGAGTCGATAGGAGTTTAATCTCTCAAAACAGCTTTGAGATGTTCAAGAGCCACTTACATAGAGGATTGTATGCTTTGTCTTTGGGTTTTGGTGATGAGATTTCATGAAAGGCTTAGATTGAGCCTTTTAGAACTCTTGATGGCGTGATTAAGCATGCTACCGAAGTGTAGATGCAAGTCAAAGTAAGAAACTAGCATTATAGCTTATACCATAATTAGTTCTTTGAATCTCATAGGAGTTTCTAATGGGGAATATGGGGAGTTGTAGCAAAACGACAAATATGGAGGTTTAAACAACACTTATTGATGTGAATATGAAGAATCCTTGGTTTTCATTGACAAGGATTTGGCCATTCCAATCTGATAGACCTAAAACCAAAGTTATGACTCTTCAAGATACAAATGAGAGTCAATAGGGTTTAATCTCTCAAAACAGCTTTGAGATGTTCAAACCCTACATAGAGGATTGTATGCTTTGTCTTTGGGTTTTGGTGATGAGATTTCATGAAAAGCTTAGATTGACCTTTTAGAACTCTTGATAGCGTGATTAAGCATGCTACCAAGGTGTAGATGCAAGTCGAAAGTAAAAACTAGCATTATAGCTTATACCGTAATTAGTTCTTTGAATCTCATAGGAGTTTCTAATGGGGAATATGGGGAGTTGTAGCAAGAAGACAAATATGGAGGTTTAAAGCAACACCTATTGATGTAAATATGAAGAATCCTTGGTTTCATTGACAAGGATTTGGCCATTCTGCTGATAGACCTAAAACCAAAGTTATGACTCTTCAAGATCCAAATGAGAGTCAATAGGAGTTTCATCTCTCAAAACAGCTTTGAGATGTTCAGAGACCCTTTACATAGAGGATTGTATGCTTTGTCTTTGGGTTTTGGTGATGAGATTTCATGAAAAGCTTAGATTCAGCCTTTTAGAACTCTTGATGGCGTGATTAAGCATGCTACCAAGGTGTAGATGCAAGTCAAAGTGAAACTAGCATTATAGCTTATACCGTAATTAGTTCTTTGAATCTCATAGGAGTTTCTAATGGGGAATATGGGGAGTTGTAGCAGAAGACAAATATGGAGGTTTAACAACACCTATTGATGTGAATATGAAGAATCATTGGTTTTCATTGACAAGGATTTGGCCATTCAATCTGATAGACCTAAAACCAAAGTTATGACTCTTCAAGCTACACATGAGAGTCCATAGGAGTTTCATCTCTCAAAACAGCTTTGAGATGTTCAAGAGCCACTACATAGAGGATTGTATGCTTTGTGCTTGGGTTTTGGTGATGAGATTTCATGAAAGGCTTAGATTCAGCCTTTTAGAACTCTTGATAGCGTGATTAAGCATGCTACCAAGGTGTAGATGCAAGTCAAAGTAAAAACTAGCATTATAGCTTATACCATAATTAGTTCTTTGAATCTCATAGGAGTTTCTAATGGGGAATATGGGGAGTTGTAGCAAGAAGACAAATATGGAGGTTTAAACAACACCTATTGATGTGAATATGAAGAATCACTTGGTTTCATTGACAAGGATTTGGCCATTACAATCTGATAGACCTAAAACCAAAGTTATGACTCTTCAAGATACAAATGAGAGTCAATAGGAGTTTCATCTCTCAAAACAGCTTTGAGATGAGCAAGAGCCACTACATAGAGGATTGTATGCTTTGTACTTGGGTTTTTGGTGATGAGATTTCATGAAAAGCTTAGATTCAGCCTTTTAGAACTCTTGATGACGTGATTAAGCATGCTACCAAGGTGTAGATGCAAGTCAAGTTAGAAACTAGCATTGTAGCTTATACCATAATTAGTTCTTTGAATCTCATAGGAGTTTCTAATGGGGAATATGGGGAGTTGTAGGAAGAAGACAAATATGGAGGTTTAAACAACACCTATTGATGTAAATATGAAGAATCATTGGTTTCATTGACAAGGATTTGGTCATTTTCAAGCTGATAGACCTAAAACCAAAGATATGACTCTTCAAGATTCAAATGAGAGTCAATAGGAGTTTCATCTCTCAAAACAGCTTTGAGATGTTCAAGAGCCACTACATAGAGGATTGTATGCTTTGTCTTTGGGTTTTGGTGATGAGATTTCATGAAAAGCTTAGATTGACCTTTTAGAACTCTTGATGGCGTGATTAAGCATGCTACCAAGGTGGAGATGCAAGTCAAAGTAAGAAACTAGCATTATAGCCTATACCATAATTAGTTCTTTGAATCTCATAGGAGTTTCTAATGGGGAATATGGGGAGTTGTAGCAAGAAGACAAATATGGAGGTTTAAACAACACCTATTGATGTGAATATGAAGAATCACTTGGTTTCATTGACAAGGATTTGGCCATTCTAATCTGATAGACCTAAAACCAAAGTTATGACTCTTCAAGATCCAAATGAGAGTCAATAGGAGGGTTTCATCTCTCAAAACAGCTTTGAGATGTTCAAGAGCCCTACCTGGAGGATTGTATGCTTTGTCTTTGGGTTGTGGTGATGAAACTTGAAAGGCTTAGATTGACCTTTTAGAACTCTTGTAGTGATTAATTCTTTTAGAACTCTTGATGGCGTGATTAAGCATGCTACCAAGGTGTAGATGCAAGTCAAAGTAAGAAACTAGCATTATAGCTTATACTATAATTAGTTCTTTGAATCTCATACGAGTTTCTAATGGGGAATATGGGGAGTTGTAGCAAGAAGACAAATATGGAGGTTTAAACAACACCTATTGATGTGAATATGAAGAATCACTGGTTTTCATTGACAAGGATTTGGCCATTACAATCTGATAGACCTAAAACCAAAGTTATGACTCTTCAAGATACAAATGAGAGTCGATAGGAGTTTCATCTCTCAAAACAGCTTTGAGATGTTCAAGACCCTTACAGAGGGATTGTATGCTTTGTCTTTGGGTTTTGGTGATGAGACTTTCATGAAAGGCTTAGATTCAGCCTTTTAGAACTCTTGATGGCGTGATTAAGCATGCTACCAAGGTGTAGATGCAAGTCAAAGTAAAACTAGCATTATAAGCTTATACCATAATTAGTTCTTTGAATCTCATAGGAGTTTCTAATGGGGAATATGGGGAGTTGTAGCAAGAAGACAAATATGGAGGTTTTAAACAACACCTATTGATGTAAATATGAAGAATCACTTGGTTTTCATTGACAAGGATTTGGCCATTACAATCTGATAGACCTAAAACCAAAGTTATGACTCTTCAAGATACAAATGAGAGTCAATAGGGTTTCATCTCTCAAAACAGCTTTGAGATGTTCAAGAGCCACTACATAGAGGATTGTATGCTTTGTACTTGGGTTTTGGTGATGAGATTTCATAAAAAGCTTAGATTCACCTTTTTAGAACTCTTGATGGCGTGATTAAGCATCTCTGCAGGGTGTAGATGCAAGTCAAGTAAGAAACTAGCATTATAAGCTTATACCGTAATTAGTTCTTTGAATCTCGTAGGAGTTTCTAATGGGGAATATGGGGAGTTGTAGCAAGAAGACAAATATGGAGGTTTAAACAACACTTATTGATGTGAATATGAAGAATCACTTGGTTTTCATTGACAAGGATTTGGCCATTCCGATCTGATAGACCTAAAACCAAAGTTATGACTCTTCAAGATACAAATGAGAGTCAATAGGAGTTTCATCTCTCAAAACAGCTTTGAGATGTTCAGAGCCCTACGAGAGGATTGTATGCTTTGTCTTGGGTTTTGGTGATGAGATTTCATGAAAGCTTAGATTACTTTATTTATTATTCCTTTTAGAACTCTTGATGGCGTGATTAAGCATGCTACCAAGGTGTAGATGCAAGTCAAAGTAAGAAACTAGCATTATAGCTTATACCATAATTAGTTCTTTGAATCTCATAGGAGTTTCTAATGGGGAATATGGGGAGTTGTAGCAAGAAGACAAATATGGAGGTTTAAACAACACCTATTGATGTGAATATGAAGAATTACTGGTTTCATTGACAAGGATTTGGCCATTACAATGCTGATAGACCTAAAACCAAAGTTATGACTCTTCAAGATCCAAATGAGAGTCAATAGGAGTTTAATCTCTCAAAACAGCTTTGAGATGTTCAAGACCCTTACTATAGAGGATTGTATGCTTTGTCTGGGGTTTTGGTGATGAGATTTCATGAAAGGCTTAGATTCACCTTTTAGAACTCTTGATGGCGTGATTAAGCATGCTACCAAGGTGTAGATGCAAGTCAAAGTAAGAAACTAGCATTATAAGCTTATACCATAATTAGTTCTTTGAATCTCTTAGGAGTTTCTAATGGGGAATATAGGGAGTTGTAGCAAGACGACAAATATGGAGGTTTAAACAACACTGATGGATGTGAATATGAAGAATCACTGGTTTCATTGACAAGAATTTGGCCATTACAATCTGATAGACCTAAAACCAAAGTTATGACTCTTCAAGATACAAATGAGAGTCAATAGGTTTCATCTCTCAAAACAGCTTTGAGATGTTCAAAGCCACTACTAGAGGATTGTATGCTTTGTACTGGGTTTTGGTGATGAGATTTCATGAAAAGCTTAGATTCAGCCTTTTAGAACTCTTGATGACGTGATTAAGCATGCTACCAAGGTGGAGAAGCAAGTCAAAGTAAGAAACAAGTATTATAGCTTATCCCATAATTAGTTCTTTGAATCTCATAGGAGTTTCTAATGGGGAATATTGGGAGTTGTAGCAAGAAGACAAATATGGGGAGTTTAAACCACCTATTGATGTGAATATGAAGAATCATTGGTTTTCATTGACAAGGATTTGGCCATTACAATCTGATAGACCTAAAACCAAAGTTATGACTCTTCAAGATACAAATGAGAGTCAATAGGAGTTTCATCTCTCAAAACAGCTTTGAGATGTTCAAGAGCCCTACATAGAGGATTGTATGCTTTGTACTTTGGGTTTTGGTGATGAGATTTCATGAAAGCTTAGATTACCTTTTAGAACTCTTGATAATTTTTTTGAACTCTTGATGGCGTGATTAAGCATGCTACCAAGGTGTAGATGCAAGTCAAAGTAAAAACTAGCATTATAGCTTATACCATAATTAGTTCTTTGAATCTCATAGGAGTTTCTAATGGGGAATATGGGGAGTTGTAGCAAGAAGACAAATATGGAGGTTTAAACCACCTATTGATGTGAATATGAAGAATCACTTGGTTTCATTGACAAGGATTTGGCCATTACAATCTGATAGACCTAAAACCAAAGTTATGACTCTTCAAGATACAAATGAGAGTCAATAGGAGTTTCATCTCTCAAAACAGCTTTGAGATGTTCAAACCCTACATAGAGGATTGTATGCTTTGTCTTTGGGTTGTGGTGATGAAATTTTATGAAAGGCTTAGATTGACCTTTTAGAACTCTTGTACTTAGATTAGTTTTTTAGAACTCTTGATGACGTGATTAAGCATGCTACCAAGGTGTAGATGCAAGTCAAAGTAAGAAACTAGCATTATAGCTAATACCATAATTAGTTCTTTGAATCTCATAAGAGTTTCTAATGGGGAATATGGGGAGTTGTAGCAAGAAGACAAATATGGAGGTTTGAACAACACCTATTGATGTAAATATGAAGAATCACTGGTTTCATTGACAAGGATTTGGCCATTACAATCTGATAGACCTAAAACCAATGTTATGACTCTTCAAGATACAAATGAGAGTCAATAGGAGTTTCATCTCTCAAAACAGCTTTGAGATGTTCAAGAGCCACTACATAGATGGATTGTATGCTTTGTACTGGGTTTTGGTGATGAGATTTCATGAAAGGCTTAGATTCAGCCTTTTAGAACTCTTGATGACGTGATTAAGCATGCTACCAAGGTGTAGATGCAAGTCAAAGTAAGAAACTAGCATTATAGCTTATACCATAATTAGTTCTTTGAATCTCATAGGAGTTTCTAATGGGGAATATGGGGAGTTGTAGCAAGAAGACAAATATGGAGGTTTAAACAACACCTATTGATGTGAATATGAAGAATCACTGGTTTTATTGACAAGGATTTGGCCATTACAATCTGATAGACCTAAAACCAAAGTTATGACTCTTCAAGATACAAATGAGAGTCAATAGGAATTTAATCTCTCAAAACAGCTTTGAGATGTTCAAGAGCCACTACTAGAGGAATTGTATGCTTTGTACTTTGGGTTTTGGTGATGAGATTTCATGAAAGGCTTAGATTCACCCTTTTAGAACTCTTGATGGCGTGATTAAGCATGCTACCAAGGTGTAGATGCAAGTCAAGTAAGAAACTAGCATTATAGCTTATACCATAATTAGTTCTTTGAATCTCATAGGAGTTTCTAATGGGGAATATGGGGAGTTGTAGCAAGAAGACAAATATGGAGGTTTTAAACAACACCTATTGATGTGAATATGAAGAATCATTGGTTTTCATTGACAAGGATTTGGCCATTACAATCTGATAGACCTAAAACCAAAGTTATGACTCTTCAAGATACAAATGAGAGTCAATAGGAGTTTCATCTCTCAAAACAGCTTTGAGATGTTCAAGAGCCACTACATAGAGGATTGTATGCTTTGTCTTTGGGTTTTGGTGATGAGATTTCATGAAAGGCTTAGATTCAGCCTTTTAGAACTCTTGATACCGTGATTAAGCATGCGACCAAGGTGTAGATGCAAGTCAAAGTAAAACTAGCATTATAGCTTATACCATGATTGGTTCTTTGAATCTCATAGGAGTTTCTAATGGGGAATATGGGGAGTTGTAGCAAGAAGACAAATATGGAGGTTTAAACAACACCTATTGATGTGAATATGAAGAATCATTTGGTTTTCATTGACAAGGATTTGGCCATTACAATCTGATAGACCTAAAACCAAAGTTATGACTCTTCAAGATACAAATGAGAGTCAATAGGGGTTTCATCTCTCAAAACAGCTTTGAGATGTTCAAAACCACTTACATAGAGGATTGTATGCTTTGTACTTTGGGTTTTGGTGATGAGATTTCATGAAAGGCTTAGATTCAGCCTTTTAGAACTCTTGATGGCGTGATTAAGCATGTCTCAAGGTGTAGATGCAAGTCAAAGTAAAACTAGCATTATAAGCTTATACCATAATTAGTTCTTTGAATCTCATAGGAGTTTCTAATGGGGAATATGGGGAGTTGTAGCAAGAAGACAAATATGGAGGTTTAAACAACACCTATTGATGTGAATATGAAGAATCACTTGGTTTCATTGACAAGGATTTGGCCATTACAATCTGATAGACCTAAAACCAAAGTTATGACTCTTCAAGATACAAATGAGAGTCAATAGGGTTTCATCTCTCAAAACAGCTTTGAGATGTTCAAGAGCCACTACGGAGGATTGTATGCTTTGTCTTTGGGTTGTGGTGATGAAATTTCATGAAAGGCTTAGATTACCTTTTAGAACTCTTGATAGTGATTAGATTAGTTTTTTAGAACTCTTGATGGCGTGATTAAGCATGCTACCAAGGTGTAGATGCAAGTCAAAGTAAGAAACTAGCATTATAGCTATACCATAATTAGTTCTTTGAATCTCTAGGAGTTTCTAATGGGGAATATGGGGAGTTGTAGCGAGAAGACTGATAAGGAGGTTTAAACGACTCCTATTGATGTGAGTATGAAGAATCACTTGGTTTCATTGACAAGGACTTCGCCATTACAATCTGATAGACCTAAAAGCAAAGTTATGACTCTTCAAGATCCAAATGTGAGGCAAGAGGTGTTTCATCTCTCAAAACAGCTTTGAGATGTTCAAGAGCCACTACAGAGGATTGTATGCTTTGTACTGGGTTTTGGTGATGAAATTTCATGAAAGGCTTAGATTCACCCTTTTAGAACTCTTGATGGCGTGATTAAGCATGCTACCAAGGTGTAGATGCAAGTCAAAGTAAGAAAATAGCATGATAGCTTATACCATAATTAGTTCTTTGAATCTCAGAGGAGTTTGTAATGGGGAATATGGGGAGTTGTAGCAAGAAGACAAATATGGAGGTTTAAACAACACCTATTGATGTGAATATGAAGAATCACTTGGTTTTCATTGACAAGGATTTGGCCATTCCAATCTGATAGACCTAAAACCAAAGTTATGACTCTTCAAGATACAAATGAGAGTCAATAGGAGTTTCATCTCTTAAAACAGCTTTGAGATGTTCAAGAGCCACTACACAGAGTGCCATTTTATGCTCTGTACTGGGTTTCAGTGATCAAACTTCATGAAAGGCTTAGATTCAGCCTTTTAGAACTCTTGATGACGTGATTAAGCATGCTACCAAGGTGTAGATGCAAGTCAAAGTAAGAAACTAGCATTATAGCTTTTACCATAATTAGTTCTTTCAATCTCATAGGAGTTTCTAATGGGGAATATGGGGAGTTGTAGCAAGAAGACAAATATGGAGGTTTAAACAACACCTATTGATGTGAATATGAAGAATCACTGGTTTCATTGACAAGGATTTGGCCATTACAATGTGATAGACCTAAAACCAAAGTTATGACTCTTCAAGATACAAATGAGAGTCAATAGGAGTTTCATCTCTCAAAACAGCTTTGAGATGTTCAAGAACCACTTACGAAGAGGATTGTATGCTTTGTTTGGGTTTTGGTGATGAATTTCATGAAAAGGCTTAGAGTCAGCCTTTTAGAACTCTTGATGGCGTGATTAAGCATGCTACCAAGGTGTAGATGCAAGTGAAAGTAAGAAACTAGCATTATAGCTTATACCGTAATTAGTTCTTTGAATCTCATAGGAGTTTCTAATGGGGAATATGGGGAGTTGTAGCAAGAAGACAAATATGGAGGTTTTAAGCACACCTATTGATGTGAATATGAAGAATCAATGCTTTCACTGACAAGGATTTGGCCATTACAATCTGATAGACCTAAAACCAAAGTTATGACTCTTCAAGATACAAATGAGAGTCAATAGGAGTTTCATCTCTCAAAACAGCTTTGAGATGTTCAAGAGCCACTATATAGAGGATTGTATGCTTTGTCTTTGGGTTTTGGTGATGAGATTTCATGAAAAGCTTAGATTCAGCCTTTTAGATCTTTTGATGCCGTGATCCAGCATGCTACCAAGGCGTAACTGCAAGTCAAAGTAAAAACCTAGCATTATAGCTTATACCATAATTAGTTCTTTGAATCTCATAGGAGTTTCTAAAGGGGAATATGGGGAGTTGTAGCAAGAAGACAAATATGGAGGTTTAAACAACACCTATTGATGTGAATATGAAGAATCACTTGGTTTTCATTGACAAGGATTTGGCCATTACAATCTGATAGACCTAAAACCAAAAGTTATGACTCTTCAAGATACAAATGAGAGTCAATAGGAGTTTAACTCTCAAAACAGCTTTGAGATGTTCAAGAGCCACTACGTAGAGATTGTATGCTTTGTCTTTGGGTTTTGGTGATGAGATTTCATGAAAAGCTTAGATTCAGCCTTTTAGAACTCTTGATGGCGTGATTAAGCATGCTACCAAGGTGTAGATGCAAGTCAAAGTAAGAAACTAGCATTATAGCTTATACCATAATTAGTTCTTTGAATCTCATAGGAGTTTCTTATGGGGCAGTTTGGGACTTGTAGCAAGAAGACAAATATGGAAGTTTAAACAACCCTTATTGAAGTGAATATGAAGCAACACTTGTTTCAGTGACAAGGATTTGGCCATTACAATCTGATAGACCTACACCCAAAGTTATGACTCTTCAAGATACAAATGAGAGTCAATAGGGTTTCATCTCTCAAAACAGCTTTGAGATGTTCAAGAGCCATTACTAGAGGATTGTATGCTTTGTTTTGGGTTTTGGTGATGAAATTTCATGAAAGTTGTTTTAGAATTTATAGCGATTAGATTCAGCCTTTTAGAACTCTTGATGACGTGATTAAGCATGCTACCAAGGTGTAGATGCAAGTCAAAGTAAGAAACTAGCATTATAGCTTATACCATAATTAGTTCTTTGAATCTCATAGGAGTTTCTAATGGGGAATATGGGGGAGTTGTAGCAAGAAGACAAATATGGAGGTTTAAACAACACCTATTGATGTGAATATGAAGAATCACTTGGTTTCATTGACAAGGATTTGGCCATTACAATCTGATAGACCTAAAACCAAAGTTATGACTCTTCAAGATACAAATGAGAGTCAATAGGGTTTCATCTCTCAAAACAGCTTTGAGATGTTCAAGAACCACTTACATAGAGGATTGTATGCTTTGTACTTGGGTTTTGGTGATGAGATTTCATGAAAGGCTTAGATTACCTTTTAGAACTCTTATTTTTTTAGAACTCTTGATGACGTGATTAAGCATGCTACCAAGGTGTAGATGCAAGTCAAAGTAAGAAACTAGCATTATAGCTTATACCATAATTAGTTCTTTGAATCTCATAGGAGTTTCTAATGGGGAATATGGGGAGTTGTAGCAAGAAGACAAATATGGAGGTTTAAACAACACCTATTGATGTAAATATGAAGAATCACTTGGTTTTCATTGACAAGGATTTGGCCATTACAATCTGATAGACCTAAAACCAATGTTATGACTCTTCAAGATACAAATGAGAGTCAATAGGAGTTTCATCTCTCAAAACAGCTTTGAGATGTTCAAGAGCCACTACATAGAGGGATTGTATGCTTTGTACTGGGTTTTGGTGATGAGATTTCATGAAAAGCTTAGATTCAGCCTTTTAGAACTCTTGATGACGTGATTAAGCATGCTACCAAGGTGTAGATGCAAGTCAAAGTAGTAAACTACCAGTGTAGCTGATACCATAATTAGTTCTTTGAATCTCATAGGAGTTTCTAATGGGGAATATGGGGAGTTGTAGTAAGAAGACAAATATGGAGGTTTAAACAACACCTATTGATGTGAAAATGAAGAATCACTTGGTTTCATTGACAAGGATTTGGCCATTACAATCTGATAGACCTAAAACCAAAGTTATGACTCTTCAAGATACAAATGAGAGTCAATAGGAGTTTCATCTCTCAAAACAGCTTTGAGATGTTCAAGAGCCACTACAGAGGGATTGTATGCTTTGTACTTGGGTTGTGGTGATGAAACTTCATGAAAGGCTTAGATTCAGCCTTTTAGAACTCTTGATGGCGTGATTAAGCATGCTTTACCAAGGTGTAGATGCAAGTCAAAGTAAGAAACTAGCATTATAGCTTATACCATAATTAGTTCTTTGAATCTCATAGGAGTTTCTAATGGGGAATATGGGGAGTTGTAGCAAGAAGACAAATATGGAGGTTTAAACAACACCTATTGATATGCATATGAAGAATCACTTGGTTTTCATTGACAAGGATTTGGCCATTACAATCTGATAGACCTAAAACAAAGTTATGACTCTTCAAGATACAAATGAGAGTCAATAGGAGTTTAATCTCTCAAAACAGCTTTGAGATGTTCAAGAGCCACTACATAGAGGATTGTATGCTTTGTACTTTGGGTTTTGGTGATGAAATTTCATGAAAGCTTAGATTCAGCCTTTTAGAACTCTTGATAGCGTGATTAAGCATGCTACCAAGGGGAAGAAGCTAGGCAAAGTAAGAAACAAGTATTATAACTTATGACATAAATGGTTCTTTGAATCTCATAGGAGTTTCTAATGGGGAATCTGGGGAGTTGTTGCAAGAAGACACATATGGACGTTTAAACAACACCTATTGATGTGAATATGAAGAATCACTGGTTTTCATTGACAAGGATTTGGCCATTACGATCTGATAGACCTAAAACCAAAGTTATGACTCTTGAAGATCCAAATGAGAGTCGATAGGAGTTTCATCTCTCAAAACAGCTTTGAGATGTTCAAGAACCACTACAAAGAGGATTGTATGCTTTGTACTTTGGGTTTGGTGATGAACTTCATGAAAGGCTTAGATTGACCTTTTAGAACTCTTGATGGCGTGATTAAGCATCTTTACCAAGGTGTAGATGCAAGTCAAGTAAAAACTAGCATTATAACTTATACCATAATTAGTTCTTTGAATCTCATAGGAGTTTCTAATGGGGAATATGGGGAGTTGTAGCAAGAAGACAAATATGGAGGTTTAAACAACACCTATTGATGTGAATATGAAGAATCACTGGTTTTCATTGACAAGGATTTGGCCATTACAATCTGATAGACCTAAAACCAAAGTTATGACTCTTCAAGATACAAATGAGAGTCAATAGGGTTTCATCTCTCAAAACAGCTTTGAGATGTTCAAGAACCCTTACATAGAGGATTGTATGCTTTGTACTTTGGGTTTTGGTGATGGATTTCATGAAAGCTTAGATTCAGCCTTTTAGAACTCTTGATGGCGTGATTAAGCATGCTACCAAGGTGTAGATGCAAGTCAAGTAAGAAACTAGCATTATAGCTTATACCATAATTAGTTCTTTGAATCTCATAGGAGTTTCTAATGGGGAATATGGGGAGTTGTAGCAAGAAGACAAATATGGAGGTTTAAACAACACCTATTGATGTGAATATGACGAATCACTGGTTTCATTGACAAGGATTTGGCCATTACAATCTGATAGACCTAAAACCAAAGTTATGACTCTTCAAGATACAAATGAGAGTCAATAGGAGTTTAATCTCTCAAAACAGCTTTGAGATGTTCAAGAGCCACTACATAGAGGGATTGTATGCTTTGTACTGGGTTTGAGTGATGAAACTTTATCAAAGGCTTAGATTAAGCCTATTAGCACTCTTGATGACGTGATTAAGCATGCTACCAAGGTGTAGAAGCAAGTCAAAGTAAGAAACTAGCATTATAGCTTATACCATAATTAGTTCTTTGAATCTCATAGGAGTTTCTAATGGGGAATATGGGGAGTTGTAGCAAGAAGACAAATATGGAGGTTTAAACAACACCTATTGATGTGAATATGAAGAATCACTGGTTTCATTGACAAGGATTTGGCCATTACAATCTGATAGACCTAAAACCAAAGTTATGACTCTTCAAGATACAAATGAGAGTCAATAGGAGTTTCATCTCTCCAAAACAGCTTTGAGATGTTCAAGAGCCCCTACATAGAGGATTGTATGCTTTGTACTGGGTTGTGGTGATGAAACTTCATGAAAGGCTATTATTTAACTCTTAGCGTGATTAGAGTCAGCCTGGTAGAACTCTTGATGGCGTTATTAAGTATGCTACCAAGGTGTAGATGCAAGTCAAAGTAAGAAACTAGCATTATAGCTATACCGTAATTAGTTCTTTGAATCTCATAGGAGTTTCTAATGGGGAATATGGGGAGTTGTAGCAAGAAGACAAATATGGAGGTTTAAGCAACACCTATTGATGTAAATATGAAGAATCATTGGTTTCATTGACAAGGATTTGGCCATTCCGATCTGATAGACCTAAAACCAAATGTTATGACTCTTCAAGATACAAATGAGAGTCGATAGGAGTTTCATCTCTCAAAACAGCTTTGAGATGTTCAAGAACCACTACATAGAGGATTGTATGCTTTGTCTTTGGGTTTTGGTGATGAGATTTCATGAAAGCTTAGATTCGGCCTTTTAGAACTCTTGATGGCGTGATTAAGCATCTTACCAAGGTGTAGATGCAAGTCAAAGTAAGAAACTAGCATTATAACTTATACCATAATTAGTTCTTTGAATCTCATAGGAGTTTCTAATGGGGAATATGGGGAGTTGTAGCAAGAAGACAAATATGGAGGTTTAAACAACACCTATTGATGTGAATATGAAGAATCACTTGGTTTTTATTGACAAGGTTTTGGCCATTCCAATCTGATAGACCTAAAACCCAAGTTCTGACTCTTCAAGATACACATGAGAGTCAATAGGAGTTTCATCTCTCAAAACAGCTTTGAGATGTTCAAGAGCCACTACATAGAGGATTGTATGCTTTGTACTTTGGGTTTGGTGATGAAACTTCATTAAAGGCTTAGATTCAGCCTTTAGAACTCTTGATGACGTGATTAAGCATGCTAGCAAGGTGTAGATGGAAGTCAAGGTAAGAAACTAGCATTATAGCTTATACCATAATTAGTTCTTTGAATCTCATAGGAGTTTCTAATGGGGAATATGGGGAGTTGTAGCAAGAAGACAAATATGGAGGTTTAAACAACACCTATTGATGTGAATATGACGAATCACTATTTTTATTGACAAGGATTTGGCCATTACAAGCTGATATACCTAAAACCAAAGTTATGATTCTTCAAGATACAAATGAGAGTCAATAGGAATTTAATCTCTCAAAACAGCTTTGAGATGTTCAAGAGCCACTACAAAGAGGGATTGTATGCTTTGTACGGGGTTTTGGTGATGAGATTTCATGAAAAGCTTAGATTCAGCCTTTTGGAACTCTTGATGACGTGATTAAGCATGCTACCAAGCTGTAGATGCAAGTCAAAGTAAGAAACTAGCATTATAGCTTATACCATAATTAGTTCTTTGAATCACATAGGAGTTTCTAATGGGGAATATCGGGAGTTGTAGCAAGAAGACAAATATGGAGGTTTAAACAACACCTATTGATGTAAATATGAAGAATCACTGGTTTCATTGACAAGGATTTGGCCATTACAATCTTATAGACCTAAAACAAAAGTTATGACTCTTCAAGATACAAATGAGAGTCAATAGGAGTTTAATCTCTCAAAACAGCTTTGAGATGTTCAAGAGCCACTACATAGAGGGATTGTATGCTTTGTACTGGGTTGTGGTGATGAAACTTCATGAAAGGCTTAGATTCAGCCTTTTAGAACTCTTGATGACGTGATTAAGCATGCTACCAAGGTGTAGATGCAAGTCAAAGTAAGAAACTAGCATTATAGCTTATACCATAATTAGTTCTTTGAATCTCATAGGAGTTTCTAATGGTGAATTTGGGAGTTGTAGCAAGAAGACAAATATGGAGGTTTAAACAACACCTATTGATGTGAATATGAAGAATCACTGGTTTCATTGACAAGGATTTGGCCATTACAATCTGATAGACCTAAAACCAAAGTTATGACTCTTCAAGATACAAATGAGAGTCAATAGGAGTTTAATCTCTCAAAAAAGCTTTGAGATGTTCAAGAGCCACTACATAGAGGGATTGTATGCTTTGTACTGGGTTTTGGTGATGAGATTTCATGAAAAGCTTAGATTCAGCCTTTTAGAACTCTTGATGACGTGATTAAGCATGCTACCAAGGTGTAGATGCAAGTCAAAGTAAGAAACTAGCATTATAGCTTATACCATAATTAGTTCTTTGAATCTCATAGGAGTTTCTAATGGGGAATATGGGGAGTTGTAGCAAGAAGACAAATATGGAGGTTTAAACAACATCTATTGATGTGAATATGACGAATCACTGGTTTCATTGACAAGGATTTGGCCATTACAAGCTGATAGACCTAAAACCAAAGTTATGACTCTTCAAGATACAAATGAGAGTCAATAGGAGTTTCATCTCTCAAAACAGCTTTGATATGTTCAAGAGCCACTACAGAGGGATTGTATGCTTTGTACTTTGGGTTATGGTGATGAAAACTTCATGAAAAGTGCTTAGATTCAGCCTTTTAGAACTCTTGATAGCGTGATTAAGCATGCTACCAAGGTGTAGATGCAAGTCAAAGTAAGAAACTAGCATTATGAAGCTTATACCATAATTAGTTCTTTGAATCTCATAGGAGTTTCTAATGGGGAATATGGGGAGTTGTAGCAAGAAGACAAATATGGAGGTTTAAACAACACCTATTGATGTGAATATGAAGAATCAATGGTTTTATTGACAAGGATTTGGCCATTACAATCTGATAGACCTAAAACAAAAGTTATGACTCTACAAGATACAAATGAGAGTCAATAGGAGTTTCATCTCTCAAAACAGCTTTGAGATGTTCAAGAGCCACTACAGAGGGATTGTATGCTTTGTACTTTGGGTTATGGTGATGAAACTTTCATGAAAGGCTTAGATTCAGCCTTTTAGAACTCTTGATGGCGTGATTAAGCATGCTACCAAGGTGTAGATGGAAGTCAAAGTAAGAAACTAGCATTATAGCTTATACCATAATTTAGTTCTTTGAATCTCATAGGAGTTTCTAATAGGGAATACGGGGGTTTGTAGCAAGAAGACAAATATGGAGGTTTAAACAACACCTATTGATGTGAATATGAAGAATCATTGGTTTTTATTGACAAGGATTTGGCCATTACAATCTGATATACCTAAAACCAAAGTTATGATTCTTCACGATCCAAAAGAGAGACAATAGGAAGTTAATCTCTCAAAGAAGCATCGAGATGTTATAGAGCCACTACATAGAGGGATTGTATGCTTTGTGCTGGGTTTTGGTGATGAATTTCATGAAAAGCTTAGATTCAGCCTTTTAGAACTCTTGATGACGTGATTAAGCATCCTACCAAGGTGTAGATGCAAGTCAAAGTAAGAAACTAGCATTATCGCTTATACCATAATTAGTTCTTTGTATCTCATAGGAGTTTCTAATGGGGAATATAAGGAGTTGTAGCAAGAAGACAAATATGGAGGTTTAAACAACACCTATTGATGTGAATATGAAGAATCACTGGTTTTATTAACAAGGATTTCGCCATTCTGATCTGATAGACCTAAAACAAAAGTTATGACTCTTCAAGATACAAATGAGAGTCAATAGGAGTGTAAACTCTCAAAACAGCTTTGAGATGTTCAAGAGGCACTACACAGAGGGATTGTATGCTTTGTACTGGGTTGTGGTGATGAAACTTCATAAAAGGCTTAGATTCAGCCTTTTAGAACTCTTGATGACGTGATTAAGCATGCTACCAAGGTGTAGATGCAAGTCAAAGTAAGAAACTAGCATTATAGCTTATACCATAATTAGTTCTTTGAATCACATAGGAGTTTCTAATGGGGAATATGGGGAGTTGTAGCAAGAAGACAAATATGGAGGTTTAAACAACACCTATTGATGTGAATATGACGAATCACTGGTTTCATTGACAAGGATTTGGCCATTACAATCTGATAGACCTAAAACCAAAGTTATGACTCTTTAAGATATAAATGAGAGTCAATAGGAATGTCATCTCTCAAAACAGCTTTGAGATGTTCAAAAACCACTACATAGAGGATTGTATGCTTTGTACTGGGTTATGGTGATGAAATTTCATGAAAGGCTTAGATTCAGCCTTTAGAACTCTTGTTTTTTAGAACTCTTGATAGCGTGATTAAGCATGCTACCAAGGTGTAGATGCAAGTCAAGTAAGAAACTAGCATTATAACTTATACCATAATTAGTTCTTTGAATCTCATAGGAGTTTCTAATGGAATATGGGGAGTTGTAGCAAGAAGACAAATATGGAGGTTTAAACAACACCTATTGATTGTGAATATAAAGAATCATTGGTTTTTCATTGACAAGGATTTGGCCATTCAATCTGATAGACCTAAAACCAAGTTATGACTCTTTAAGATATAAATGAGAGTCAATAGGAGTTTCATCTCTCAAAACAGCTTTGAGATGTTCAAGAGCCACTACACAAAGGATTGTATGCTTTGTACTGGGTTTTGGTGGTGAGATTTCATGATAAGCGTAGATTCAACCTTTTAGAACTCTTGATGACGTGATTAAGCATGCTAGCAAGGTGTAGATGCAAGTCAAAGTAAGAAATTAGCATTATAGCTTATACCATAATTAGTTCTTTGAATCTCATAGAGGTTTCTAATGGGGAATATGGGGAGTTGTAGCAAGAAGACAAATATGGAGGTTTAAACAACACCTATTGATATGAATATGAAGAATCACTGGTTTAATTGACAAGGATTTGGCCATTTACAATCTGATAGACCTAAAACCAAAGTTATGACTCTTCAAGATACAAATGAGAGTCAATAGGAGTTTCATCTCCCAAAACAGCTTTGAGATGTTCAGAGCCACTACATAGAGGATTGTATGCTTTGTCTGGGTTGTGGTAATGAAACTTCATGAAAAACTAGTTTTTTTCAAAACTTGGGGGATTAGATTCAGCCTTTTAGAACTCTTGATGGCGTGATTAAGCATGCTACCAAGGTGTAGGTACAAGTCAAAGTAAGAAACTAGCATTATAGCTTATACCATCATTAGTTCTTTGAATCTCATAGGTGTTTCTAATGGGGAATATGGGGAGTTGTAGCAAGAAAACAAATATGGAGGGTTAAGCAACACCTATTGATGTAAATATGAAGAATCACTGGTTTCATTGACAAGGATGTGGCCATTACTAGCTGATAGACCTAAAGCCAAGGTTATAATTCTTCAAGATACAAATGAGAGTCAATAGGAGTTTCATACTCTCAAAACAGCATTGAGATGTTCAGAGCCACTACATAGATGGATTGTCTGCTTTGTACTGGGTTTTGGTGATGAGATTTCATGAAAGGCTTAGATTCCGCCTTTTAGAACTCTTGCTGACGTGATTAAGCATGCTACCAAGGTGTAGATGCAAGTCAAAGTAAGAAACTAGCATTATAGCTTATACCATAATTGGTTCTTTGAATCTCATAGGAGCTTCTAATAGGGAATATGGGAGTTGTGGCAGAAGACAAATATGGAGGTTTAAACAACACCTACTGGTGTGAATATGAAGAATCATTGGTTTCCACGACACGGATTTGGCCATTCCACGCTGATAGAAGGAAAACCACAGTTATCACTCTGCAACATCCAAATGAGAGTCAATAGGAGTTGACTCTCTCAAAACAGCTTTGAGATGTTCAAGAACCCTTACATAGAGGATTGTATGCTTTGTACTGGGTTTTGGTGATGAAATTTCATGAAAGGCTTAGAATCAGCCTTTTAGCACTCTTGATGGTGTGATTAAGCATGCTACCAAAGTGTAGATGCAAGTCAAAGTAAAAAAGCTAGCATTATAGCTGATGCCATAATTAGTTCTGTGAATCTCATAGGAGTTTCTAATGGGGAATGTGGGGAGTTGTAGCAAGGAGACAAATTGGAAGGTTTAAGCAGCGCCTATTGATGTGAATATGAAGAAGCACTGGTTTCATTGAGAAAGATTTGGCCATTAGTATCTGATAGACATAAAACAAAAGTTATGACTCTTCAAGATACAAATGAGAGTCGATAGGAGTTTCATCTCTCAAAACAGCTTTGAGATGTTCAAGACCACTACATAGAGGATTGTATGCTTTGTACTTGGGTTTTGGTGATGAGATTTCATGAAAGCTTAGAGTCGGCCTTTTAGAACTCTTGATGACGTGATTAAGCATGCTACCAAGGTGTAGATGCGAGTCAAAGTAAGGAACTAGCATTATAGCTTATACCGTAATTAGTTCTTTGAATCTCATAGGAGTTTCTAATGGGGAATATGGGGAGTTGTAGCAAGAAGACAAATATGGAAGTTTTAAACAACACCTATTGATGTGAATATGAAGAATCACTGGTTTCATTGACAAGGATTTGGCCATTACAATCTGATAGACCTTAAAACAAAAGTTATGACTCTTCAAGGTACAAATGAGAGTCAATAGGAGTTTTCATCTCTCAAACAGCTTTGAGATGTTCAAGAGCCACTACACAGAGGATTGTATGCTTTGTTTGGGTTGTGGTGATGAAACTTCATGAAAAGCTTAGATTGAGCCTTTTAGAACTCTTGATGGCGTGATTAAGCATGCTACCAAGGTGTAGATCAAGTCAAAGTAAGAAACTAGCATTATAAACTTATACCATAATTAGTTCTTTGAATCTCATAGGAGTTTCTAATGGGGAATATGGGGAGTTGTAGCAAGAAGACAAATATGGAGGTTTAAACATTTTTATTGATGTGAATATGAAGAATCACTGGTTTCATTGACAAGGATTTGGCCATTCCGATGCTGATAGACCTAAAACCAAAGTTATGACTCTTCAAGATACAAATGAGAGTCAATAGGAGTTTTATCTCTCAAAACAGCTTTGAGATGTTCAAGAGCCACTACATAGAGGATTGTATGCTTTGTGCTTTGGGTTTTGGTGATGAGATTTCATGAAAAGCTTAGATTAGCCTTTTAGAACTCTTGATGGCGTGATTAAGCATGTTACAAGGTGTAGATGCAAGTCAAAGTAAGAAACTAGCATTATAGCTTATACCATAATTAGTTCTTTGAATCTCAAAGGAGTTTCTAATGGGGAATATGGGGAGTTGTAGCAAGAAGACAAATATGGAGGTTTAACACGATTTTTATTGATGTGAATATGAAGAATCTTTTGGTTTCATTGACAAGGATTTGGCCATTACAATCTGGTAGACCTAAAACCAAAGTTGTGACTCTTAGAGATACAAATGTAGAGTCAATAGGAGTTTCATCTCTCAAAACAGCTTTGAGATGTTCAAGAGCCACTACGGAGAGGATTGTATGCTTTATCTTTGGGTTTTGGTGATGAAACTTTCATGAAAGGCTTAGATTGACCTTTTTAGAACTCTTGATGACGTGATTAAGCATGCTACAGGTGTAGATGCAAGTCAAGTAAGAAACTAGCATTATAGCTTATACCATAATTAGTTCTTTGAATCTCATAGGAGTTTCTAATGGGGAATATGGGAGTTGTAGCAGAAGACAAATATGGAGGTTTTAGCAACACCTATTGATGTGAATATGAAGAATCACTGGTTTTTAGTGTGACAAGGATTTGGCCATTCTGATCTGATAGACCTAAAACAAAGTTATGACTCTTCAAGATACAAATGAGAGTCGATAGGAGTTTCATCTCTCAAAACAGCTTTGAGATGTTCAAGAGCCACTACATAGATGGGTTTTATGCTTTGTACTGGGTTGTGGTGATGAAATTTCATGAAAAGCTTAGATTCAGCCTTTTAGAACTCTTGATGACGTGATTAAAAGCCTGAATCTTATACGTGATTAAGCAAGCTAAGTGTAGATGCAAGTCAAAAGTAAGAAACTAGCATTATAGCTTATACCATGGTTAGTTCTTTGAATCTCATAGGAGTTTCTAATGGGGAATATGGGGAGTTGTATAAAGAAGACAAATATGGAGAGTTTAAATAACACTTATTGATGTGAGATATGAAGAATCTTTTTGGTTTCGTTGACAAAGATTTGGCCATTCCGATCTGATAGACCCTAAAAACAAAGTTATGACTCTTCAAGATATCAAATGAGAGTCAATAGGAGTTTCATCTCTCAAAACAGCTTTGAGATGTTAAGAGCCACTACATAGAGGATTGTATGCTTTGTACTGGGTTTTGGTGATTAGATTTCATGAAAGGCTTAGATTCAGCCTTTTAGAACTCTTGATGGCGTGATTAAGCATACTACCAAGGTGTAGATGCAAGTCAAAGTAAGAAACTAGCATTATAAACATACCATAGTGAGTTCTTTGAATCTCATAGGAGTTTCTAATGGAGAATATGGGGAGTTGTAGCAAGAAAGAGCAAATATGGAGGTTTAAACAACACCTATTGATGTGAATATGAAGAATCACTGGTTTTAATTGACAAGGATTTGGCCATTACAATCTGATAGACCTAAAACCAAAGTTATGACTCTTGAAGATACAAATGAGAGTCGATAGGAGTTTCATCTCTCAAAACAGCTTTGAGGATGTTGAGGAACCCTTACCTAAGAGGGATTGTATGCTTTATCTTGGGTTTTGGTGATGAGATTTCATGAAAGCTTAGATTCAGCCTTTTAGAACTCTTATTAACGTGATTTAAACATGCTATAGGTGTAGATTTAGTCAAAGTAAGAAACTAGCATTATAAACTTATACCATAAGTGGTTCTTTGAATCTCATAGGAGTTTATAATAGAATATGGAGTTGTAGCAAGAAGACAAATATAAGGTTTAAACAACACCTATTGATGTGAATATGAAGAATCACTGGTTTCATTGAGAAAGATTTGGACATTATGATCTGATATGACCCAAAACAAAAGTTATGACTCTTTGAGATACAAATGAGAGTCAATGGGAGTTTCATCTCTCAAAACAGCTTTGAGATGTTCAAGAGCCCTTACATAGAGGATTGTATGCTTTGTACTGGGTTGTGGTGATGAGATTTCATGAAAGGCTTAGATTCAGCCTTTTAGAACTCTTGATAGCGTGATTAAGCATTTTACCAAGGTGTAAATCTTAGTCCAAGTAAAAACTGGCATTATAACTTATACCATGGTTAGTTCTTTGAATCTCATAGGAGTTTCTAATGGGGAATATAGGAGTTGTAGCAAGAGAGACAAATATGGAGGTTTAAGCAACACCTATTGATGTGAATATGAAGAATCATTGGTTTTTATTGACAAGGATTTGGCCATTCTGATCTGATAGACCTAAAACAAAAGTTATGACTCTTCAAGATACAAATGAGAGTCAATAGGAGTTTATCTCTCGAAACAGCTTTGAGATGTTAAGAGCCTTACATAGAGGATTGTATGCTTTGTCTTGGGTTTTGGTGATGAGATTTCATGAAAACTTAGATTCAGCTTTTTAGAACTCTTGATGACGTGATTAAGCATGCTACCAAGGTGTAGATGCAAGTCAAAGTAAGAAACTAGCATTGTAACTTATACCATGAGTAGTTCTTTGAATCTCATAGGAGTTTCTAATGGGGAATAAGGAGTTATAGTAAGAAGAGCAAATATGGAGGTTTAAACAACATCTAATCCTGTGAATATGCAGAATCAATGGTTTCATTGACAAGGATTTGGCCATTACAATCTGATAGACCTAAAACCAAAGTTATGACTCTTGAATATGAAATGAGAGTCAATAGGAGTTTCATCTCTCAAAACAGCTTTGAGATGTTCAAGAGCCACTACATAGAGGGATTGTATGCTTTGTACTGGGTTTTGGTGATGAGATTTCATGAAAAGCTTAGATTCAGCCTTTTAGAACTCTTTATGACTTGATTAAGCATGCTACCAAGGTGTAGATGCAAGTCAAAGTAAGAAACTAGCATTATAGCTTATACCATAATTAGTTCTTTGAATCTCATAGGAGTTTCTAATGGGGAATATGGGGAGTTGTAGCAAGAAGACAAATATGGAGGTTTAAACAACACCTATTGATGTAAATATGAAGAATCACTGGTTTCATTGACAATGATTTGGCCATTACAATCTGATAGACCTAAAACCAATGTTATGACTCTTCGGGATACAAATGAGAGTCAATAGGAATTTCATCTCTTAAAACAGCTTTGGATGTTCAAAACCCCTTACAGAGGATTGTATGCTTTGTCTGGGATTTGGTGATGAGAATTCTTGAAAAGCTTAGATTCAGCCTTTTGGAACTCATGATGACGTGATTAAGCATGCTACCAAGGTGTAGATGCAAATTGAAGTGAGAAACTAGCATTATAGCTTATACATAATTGGTTCTTTGAGATCTCGTAGGAGCTTCCAATGGGGAATATGGGGAGTTGTACCAAGAAGGCAAATATGGAGGTTTAAACAACACCTATCGGAGTGAATACAGCAGAATCACTGGTTTTTCGTTGACAAGGATTTGGCTATTACAAGCTGATAGACCCTAAAAGCAAAGTTATTGACTCTTCCAAGATACAAATGAGAGATTCGATACGAGTTTAATCTCTCAAAGCAGCTTTGAGATGTTTCAAAAAACCCCTACATAGAGGATTGTATGCTTTGTACTGGGTTTTGGTGATTGAGATTTCATGAAAACTTAGATTCAGCCTTTTAGAACTCTTGATGGCGTGATTAAGCATGCTTTACCAAGGTGTAGATGCACAGTCGAAAGTAAAAGCTAGCATTATAGCTTATCACCGTAATTAGTGGTTTGAATCTCATAGGAGTTTCTAATGGAGAATATGGGAGTTGTAGCAAGAAGACAAATATGGAGGTTTCTATAACACCTATTGATGTGAATATGAAGAATCACTAGTTTAAGTGATAAAGATTTGGCCAATCCGATCTGGTGGACCTAAAACCAAAGTTATGAATCTTGAAAATCTAAATGAGAGTCGATAGGAGTTTCATCTCCCCACAACGGCTTTGAGATGTTCAAGAGCCACTACATAGAGGATTGTATGCTTTGTCCTGGAGTTGTGTTGATGAAAAACTTATGAAAAGCTAAGATTCAGCCTTTTAGAACTCTTGATGGCTATTGATTAGATTCTTTTAGAACTCTTGATGGCGTGATTAAGTATCTTGCCAAAAGGTAGAATTTAGTCGAAGTAAAAGCTAGCATTATATCTTATACTGTAATTAGTTCTTTGAATCTCATAGGAGTTTCTAATGGGGAATATAGGGAGTTGTAGATGAAGACAAATATGGAGGATTTGGTAACAACACCTATTGATGTGAATATGAAGAATCACTGGTTTGTCATTGAAGGATTTGGCATTCGAATCTGATAGACCTAAAAAGCAAAACTTATGACTCTTTAAAAGCCAAATGAGAGTCGGTAGAGTTTTATCTCTCAAAACAACTTTGAGATGTTCAAGAAACCACTACATAGATGGTTTTTATGCTTTGTACTTTTGGGTTTTATTGATGAGATTTCATAGAAAAGCTTAGATTAATGATCTTTAGAACTCTTGATAGCGTGATTAAGCGTCTTACCAAAGTGTAGATGCACGTCAAGTAAGAAACTAGCATTATGGCTTATAACGTAGGTGGTTCTTTGAATCTCTTAGGAACTTCTAATGGAGAATATGGGGAGTTGTAGCAAGAAGAAAAATATGAAGGTTTTAGCAGCACCTATTGGTGTGAATATGAAGAATCACTTGGTTTTTATTTGACAAAAGATTTGGCTATTATTCTATAGGCAGATAGACCCTAAAACCAAAATTATGACTCTTGAAGATACAAATGAGGGAGTCGATAGGAGTTCCATCTCTCAAAACAGCTTTGAGATGTTCAAGAACCACTTACATAGAGGATTGTATGCTTTTGTACTTGAGTTTTTGGTGATGAAACCTTAAAGAAAGAGCCCACTTAGCACTAGAACTCTTTATTAGATTCAGCCCTTTAGAACTCTTGATGGCGTGATTTAGCATGTGATCTTTGCTACTCAAGGTGTAGAATCTGCAAGTCAAAGTAAAAAACTAGTATTATTTAACAAATACCATAATTGATTCTTTGGATCTCATAGGACTTTTTCCCAATGGGGAATATGGGGAGTTTGTAGTGAGAAGGCAAATATGGAGGTTTAAACTTGACACCTATTGATGTCAATATGAAGAATCACTTTGGTTTCGTTGACCCAGTATTTGGCTATTCTGATCTGGTAGACCTAAAACCGAAGTTATGACTCTTCAGGATACCAATGAGAATTGATAGGAGTTTCACTCTCAAAACAGCTTTGAGGTGTTCGAGAGCCCTTCCTTACATAGAGGATTGTATGCTTTGTCCTGGGTTTTGGTGATGAGACTTCATGAAAAGCTTAGATTGAGCCTTTTAGAACTCTTGATGGCGTGATTAAAATCTTATTAAGTGTAGATGCAAGTCAAGTAATAGCTAACGTTATAAACTTATACCATAATTAGTTCTTTCAATCTCTTAGGAGTTTCTAATGTTTAGAATATGGAGAGTTGTAGCAAGAAGACAAATATGGAGGTTTAAAGCAGCGCCTATTGATGTGAATATGAAGAATCACTGGTTTCGTTGACAAGGATTTGTCCATTCCGATCCGTATAGGCCTAAAGCAAAAGTTATTACTCTTCAAGATACAAATGAGAGTCCAATGGGTTTTTCATCTCTCAAAACAGCTTTGAGATGTTCAAGAAACCCACTACATAGATGGATTGTATGCTTTGTCTGGGTTTTGGTGATGATTTCATGAAAGACTTAGATTGATCTATCTTTAATATTGATTATTTTAGAACTCTTGATGGCGTGATTAAACGTGCTACCAAGGTGTAGATACAAGTCAAAGTAAGATACTAGCATTAAAGCTTTTACCATAATTAGTTCTTTGAATCTCTTAGGAGTTTTCTAATAGGGAATATGGGAGTTGTAGTAGGAAGACAAATATGGAGGGTTTAAACAACACCTATTGGTGTGAATATAAAAAGATCACTTTGGTTTTCATTGACAAGGATTTGGCTATTCCGACCAAAACAGACCTAAAAAGAAAGTTATGACTCTTCAAGAATCTAAATGAGATTCGATAGGGTTTAATTTCTCAAAAACAGCTTTGAGATGTTCAAAAGCCCCTTACAAAGAGGATTGTATACTTTATCAGGGTTTTGGTGATGAGACTTCATGAAAAGCTTAGATTAGGCCTTTTAGAACTCTTGATGGCGTGATTAACGCATGCTACCTAGGTGTAGAATCTGCAAGTCGAAATAAGTAACTAGCGTTCTAAACCTATCCGTGATTGGTTCTTCCAGACCTAATAGGAGTTCCTAATGGAGAACATGGGGAGTTATGCTGGGTGAGGACAAATATGGAGGTTTAAGCAATTGTTTATTGTTGTGAATATGAAGAATCACTGGTTTCGTTGACCAAGGATTTGGCCATTCCAGTCTGATAGACCCTAAATCAAAGTTATGACTCTTTGAGATCCAAATGAAACTCGATAGGGGTTTAATCTCTCAAAACAACTTTGAGATGTTCAAGACCTTCTACAGAGGGTTGTATGCTTTGTCTGGGTTTTGGTGATGATATTTCATGAGAAGCTTAGATTCAGACCTTTTAGAACTCTTGATGGCGTGATTAAGCATCCTACCAAGTTGTGGATGTTGAGTCAAAGTAAGTAACATGGATTTAAGCTTATACCATAATTAGTTCTTGAATCTCGTAGGAGTTTCTAATGGGGAATATAGGGAGTTGTGAGAAGACAAATATGGAGGTTTAAGCAGCACCTATTGATATGAATATGAAGAATCACTGGTTTTAATTTGACAAAAGATTTGGCCATTACGATCTGATAGACCTAAAAACCAAAATTATGACTCTTCAAGATACAAATGAGAGTCGATAGGAGTTTCGTCTCTCAGAACAACTGTAGCAGATGTTCCAAAGCCACTACAGACAGGATTGTATGCTTTGTCTTGGGTTTGTCATGAGTGAAACTTCATGAAAAAAGAGATTACCTTTTAACTCTTTTATTCCTTTTGACTTAGATTCGGGCTTTTAGAACTCTTGATGACGTGATTAAGCAGCTACCAAGGGGTGTAGATGCAAATCGAAATGAGAAACTAGCATTATACCTAATATCGTAATTAGTTCTTTGAATCCGTTACGAGTTTCTAATTGGGGAATATAGAGTTGTAGCAAGAAGACAAATATGGAAGTTTAAACGACACCTATTGATGTAAATATGAAAGAATCACTGGTTTTAAATTGACAATGATTTGGCCATTACAATCTGATAGACCTAAAACCAAAGTTATGACTCTTCAAGATCTAAATGAGAGTCAATAGGAGTTTCAAAATCTCTAAGAAACAACTTTGAGATGTTCAAGACCCCTACCTTAGAGGATTTTTTGTTTTATATTTTGTACTTTGGGTTTTTGGTGATGAGATTTCATGAAAAACTTCTGATTCAGCCTTTTAGAACTCTTGATGACTTGATAAAGCATGCTTACCAAGGTGTAGATGCAAGTTCAAGTAAGAAAGTAGCATTATAGACTATACTGTAGATTGGTTGCTTTGGATCTCATGGGAGTTTGTAATGGGACTATGGGGAGTTGCTACGCAAGAATAAAATATGGAGTTTTAAGCAGCATCTATTGATGTGAATATGAAGAATCAATGGTTTTATTGACCCAATGATTTGGCCATTCCGATCTGATAGACTGAAACCAAAGTTATGACTCTACAGGAATCTAGAAATGAAAGTCGATAGGAGTTTAATCTCTCAAAAGCAAACTTTGATATGTTCAAGAGCCACTACATAGAGGATTGTATGCTTTGTACTGGGTTTTGGTGGTGAGATTTCCTTGAAAAACAAGGTTCGGCCTTTTGGAACTCCCGATACTGGCTTGATTAAGCATCAAGAAGTTGTAATAAATAGGATTTTTCATTGGTTTTACTGATTTTGGATGTTTTCTTTGTGTAAGATATCTTTTTTAAGTTATTGATGAGAACTAAGCAAGTTCTTTATAAAGGTTCTTCAGCACTGGTCTTATTCGGTTTATTAAGGGATGTATTTGCTACTCAGGTGTAGATGCAGAATCAAAGTAAAACTAGCATTATAGCTTATACCGTAATTAGTTCTTTGAATCTCTTAGGAGTTTCTAATGGGGAATATGGGGGAGTTGTAGCATGAAGACAAATCTGGAGGTTTAAACAACACCTAATGATGTGAATATAAAGAATCCTAGTTTCATTGATGGGGATTTGGCCATTACCAATCTGATGTACCTAGAACCAAAGTTATGAATCTTCAAGAATCTGAGCTGAGAGTCATTAGGAATTTAGTCTCTCAAAACAGCTTTGACATGTTCAAGACCCTCTACAAGAGGATTGTATGCTTTGTCTGGGTTTTGGTGATGAGACTTCATAGAAGAGCTTAGATTCGGCCTTTTGGAACTCGTGAAGGCTTGATTAAGCATGCTACCAAGGTGTAGATCCAAGTCAAAGTAAAACTAGCATTATAACCTTATAGCATGATTAGTTCTTTGAATCTCATGGGACTTTCTAATAGGGAATATGAGGAGTTGTATGAAGAGGCTAAATATGGAGGTTTTGTAACCTATTGAATTGTGAATATGAAGAATCACTTTGGTTTTAGTTGATAAAGTTTGACCTTTCTAATCTGATAGACCTAAACCAACAGTTGCCTGATTCTTCTAAAAATCTGAATGAGAATCGATCGGGGTTTAGTCTCTCAAACAGCTTTTAGCGTGTTCAAAGCCACTAAAAAGAGGATCTATGCTTTGTACTTGGGTTTTTGGTGATGGATTTCATGAAAGCTTAGATTCAGCCTTTTGGAACTCTTGATGGCGTGATTAAGCATCCTACCAAGGTATGGATGCAAGTCAAAGTAAGAAACTAGCATTATAGCTTATACCGTAATTGGTTATTTGAATCTCATAGGAGCTTTCTAATGAGAGCTATGGAGGTTATGGCAAGAAGACAAATATGGAGGTTTTAAACGGCACCTATTAATTGTGAATATGAAGAATCACTAGTTTTAGTTGATGAAGATTTGGCCAGTCCGAACTGATCGACCTAAAAGTCCAAAGTTATGACTCTTCAAAATCTAAATAAGAGTCGATAGGATTTTCATCTCTCAATCAGCTTTGAGATGTTCAGAGCCCCTACATAGAGGATTGTATGCTTTGTCCTTTGGGTTTTGGTGATGAACTGCGTGAAGGCTTACATCCAGCCTTTTAGAGCTCTTGATGACGTGATTAAGCATCCTTCCGAGTTGTAGATGCAAGTCAAAGTAAGAAACTAGCTTTATAAACTTATACCGTAATTAGTTCTTTGAATCTCATAGGGCGGGTCTAATGGGGAATATGGGGAGTTGTAGCAAGAAGACAAATATGGAGGTTTAAACAACACTATTGATGTGAATCTGACGAATCCCTTTGGTTTTAATTGGCAAAAGTTTGGCCATTCCTGACCTGATAGACCTAAAACCGAAGTTATGACTCTTCAAGGTCCGAAATGAGAATCGTTAGGGTTTCATCTCTAAAAACAGCTTTGAGATGTTCAAGACCCCCTACATAGAGGATTGTGTACCTTGTGCTGAGTTTTGGTGATGAAAGCTTATGAAAAGCTAGGTCGACGGCTCTGAGAACTCTTGATGACGTGATTAAGCATTCTACCAAGCTTTAAGATCCAATTCCAAGTTGAAACAGGCATGAAAGCTTAAGCCAGAATTACTTCTTTCAATCCAAGGAGTTTCTAATGGGGAATATGGGGAGTTGTATGCAGAAGACAAATATGAAGGTTTAATGACTTTTATTGATGTAGATATGAAGAATCACTGGTTTTAATTGATAAGGATTTGGCCATTCTTGATCCGATGGGCCTAAAACCGATATTATGACTCTTAAAGATCCAAATGAGAGTCAATAGGAGTTTAATCTCTCAAAACAACTTTGAGGTGTTCAAGAGCCACTACACAGAGGATTGTATGCTTTTGTACTGGGTTGTGGTGATGGAAACAACGTGAAAGGCTTAGATTCAACCTTTTAGAACTCTTGAAAACGTGATTAGATTCAGCCTTTTAGAACTCTTGATAGCGTGATTAAGCGTACTGCAAGGTATAGATGCAAGTCAATTAGTAGAAACTAACATTATGACCCATAATATTGCAAGGTTATTTCTTTGAATCTCTTAGGAGTTTGTAATGGGGAATATAGGGAGTTGTAGCAAGAAGACCAATCTGGAGGTTTAAACGGCACCTATTGATGTGAATATGAAGAATCACTGGTTTCATTGTACAAGGATTTGGCCATTGCAATCTGAAGTAGACCCTAAAACCAAAATTATGACTCTCCCAAGATACTCAATGAAAGTCGATAGGAGTTTCGTCTCTCAATTAGCTTTGAGATGTTCCAAAACCCCACTACACAGAGGATCCTATGCTTTGTACTAGGTTGTGGTGATGAAACTTCCTGAAAAGACTTAGATTCAGCCTTTTAGAACTCTTGATGCCGTGGTTAAGCTTCCTAGTAAAGGTGTAGATGCAGAATTAAAGTAAGAAGCAAGCATTATAGCTTATGCCATGATTGGTTCTTTAAATCTCATAGGACTTTCTAATGGGGAATATGGGGAGTTGTAGTGAGAAGGCAAATATGAAGGTTTAAGCAGCACCCTATTGATGTGAATATGAAGAATCACCGGTTTTGGTTTGACAAAGTTTGGCCCATTCCAATCTGATAGACCTAAAACAAAAGTTATGACTCTTGAATCTAGAAATGAGAGTCAATAGGGGTTTCATCTCTCAAAACAGCTTTGAGATGGTCAAGCGCCACTACACAGAGGGATTATATGCTTTGTACTGGGTTCAAGTGATGAAAGCTTTAAATGAAAGCCAAATTGACCTTTTAGAACTCTGATATGGCGTGAATTAGATTCAGCCTTTCTTGATAGCGTGATTAACATGCTAGCAAGGTGTAGATGCAAGTCAAAGTGGGAAACTAGCATTATAAGCTTATACCATAATTAGTTCTTTGAATCTCATGGGAGTTTTGTAATGGGGAATATAGGGGAGTTGTATGCTTACGAAGACAAATATGGAGGTTTTAACTTGACACCTGATGATGTGAATATGAAAGAATCACTGGTTTTTCATTGACAAGGGATTTGGCTATTACAATCTGATAGACCTAAAACAAAAGTTATGACTGTTCAAGATACAAATGAGAATTGATAGGAGTTTAAATACTCTCAAAACAGCTTTGAGAGATGTTAAAGCAGCCTACGGAGAGTTGTGGCGCTTTGCTCTTTGGGTTGTGGTGGAAACTTCATGAGAAACTGGAATTCAGCCTTTTAGAACTCTTGATGACGTGATTAAGCATGCTAGGGATGTGTAGATGCAGAGTCGAAAGTAATGTTAACATTACCAAACAATACCGTAATTAGTTCTTCGATCTAATAGGAGTTTCTAATGGGGAATATAGGAGGTTGTAGCAAGAAGACAAATATGAAGGTTTAAACCATACCTATTGATGTGAATATGAAGAATACTAGTTTCATTGACAAAAGATTTGGCCATTACCTGATCCGATAGACCTACATAAAAAGTTATGACTCTTCAAGATACAAATGAGAGTCAATAGGGTTCATCTCTCAAATAAGCTTTGAGATGTTCAAGAGCCACACTACACAGAAGTTGTATGCTTTGTACTGGGTAGTGGTGGTGAAACTTCATGAAAGGCTAAGGTCGACCTTTTTAGAACTCTTACGATAGCGTGATTAAGCATGCTACCAAGGTGTAGATGCAAGTCAAGTAAAACTAACATGTAAGCTTATACCATAATTAGTTCTTTGAATCTCTTAGGAGTTTCTAATGGGGAATATGGGGAGTTGTAGAAGAAGACAAATATGGAGGTTCTTGACATTCCTATTGATGTGAATATGAAAGAATCACTGGTTTCATTGACAAAGATTTGGCCATTACAGTGATCTGATAGATACAAAAGCAAAATTATGACAATTCCAGATACCAAATGAGCAAATTGTGGGGTTCATCTCTCAAAAGCAACTTTAGAATGTTCAAGAAACCCTTTACATAGAGGATTATAACACTTGTCTTTGAGTTGTGATGAAACTTCATGAAAACTTAGATTCAGCCTTTTAGAACTCTTGATAGCGTGATTAAGCATGCTGCAAAGGTGTAGATACAAGTCCAAAGTAAGAAACTAGCATTATAACATACGTAATTAGTTCTTTGAATCTCGCTTAGGAGTTTAATATGGGGAATATGGGGGAGTTGTAGCAAGAAAATAAATATGGAGGTTTTAAACAACACCTATTGATGTAAAATATGAAAGTTACTTTGGTTTCATTGACAATGATTTGGCCATTACAATCTGATAGACCTAAAACCAATGTTATGACTCTTCAAGATACAAATGAGAGTCAATAGGAGTTTTAAATCCCTATAAACTTGACCTTTGAGAGATGTTCGAGAGCCATACATAGAGGATTGTATGCTTTACAGCCACTGGGTTTTGGTGATGAAGATTTCATGAAAGCCAAATTCGACCTTTAAGACTCTTTATGACTTGATAAAGCGCCCTGCCAAGGTGTAGATGCAAGTCAAGTAAGAGCCCAGCATTATAAGCTTATACCGTAATTAGTTAACGGGAGATCTCGTAGGAGTTTCTAATGGGGGAATATGGGGAGTTGTAGCACGAAGACAAATATGGAGGTTTAAGCAACACCTATTGATGTAAATATGAAGAATCACTAGTTTCATTTGACAGTGATTTTGCTATTACAATCCGATAGACCTAAAATGAAATGTTGACTCTTGAAGATCTGAATGAGAGTCGATAGGAGTTTAAATACAAACAGCTTTGATATGTTCAAGAGCCACTACATAGAGGGATTGTATGCTTTATGCTGGGTTTTGGTGGTGAAGTTTCATGAAAAGCTAAGATTAGGCCTTTTGAGAACTCGCGATGGCGTGATTAAAGCGTCCTTTTGAGGTGCAGATGCAAGTCGAAGTGGGAAACTAGCATTATAAACTGTAGCCACCATAATTAGTTCTTTAAGATCTCATAGGAGTTTACAATGGAGAATATAGAGGAGTTGTTGAAGAAGACAAATATGGAGTTTAAACTGACACTTTATTGATGTGAATATGAAGAATCAACTAGTTTAGGTGTGAAGGATTTGGCCATTCTGATCTGATAGACTGAAACCAAAGTTATGAATCTTGAGGTACAAATGAGAGTTAATAGGAATTTCATCTCTCGAAACAGCTTTGAGATGTTCTAGAGCCCTTACCATGAGAGGTTAATACTTTGTCTTGGGTTGTGGTGATGAGGAAACTTCATGAAAGGCTTAGATTATTTTTAGAACTCTTGATGAGCGTGATTAAGAATCCTTTGAGAGGTGTAGATGCAAGTCAAAGTGGGAAATTAGCATTATGGCTTATACCATAATTAGTTCTTCCCGAATCTCATAGGAGTTTCTAATTGAGAATATGTGGAGTTGTAAGAAGACAAATGTGGAGGTTTAACCCAACCTAGTGATGTGAATATGGCGAATCACTGGTTTTTTTAAATTGTGAGAGAATTTGGCCATTACAAGCCTGATAGACCTAAAACCTAAGTTATGACTCTTCAAGGAATGCAAATGAGAATTGATAGGAGGTTTAATCTCTCAAAAACGGCTTTTGAGATGTTAAAGAAACCCCTTTACCATAGAGATTGTATGCTTTGTCTTGGAGTTTTTGGTGATGAGATTCCGTGAAAAGCTTAGATTCAGCCTTTTAGAACTCTTGATGGCGTGATTAAGCATGCTACCAAGGTGTAGATGCAGAAGTCAAAGTAGAAAACTAGCATTATAGCCCTACCATAGTGGATTCTTTGAATCCCATGGAGTTTCTAATAAGAATATGGGGAGTTGTATGAAGGCAAATATGAAGGTTTTAAGCAAACACTGTTGATGTGAATATAAAGAATCTTTGGTTTCATTGACAAAAGATTTGGCCATTACAATCTGATAGACCTAAAACAAAATTATGACTGTTCCAGGAGAAATACAAATGAGAGTCGATAGGAGTTTAAATACTCTAACGGCTTTGAGATGTTCGAGAAACCCTTTACACAGAGGGATTGTATGCTTTGTACTGGGTTGTGGTGATGAAACTTCATGAAAGGCTTAGATTCAGCCTTTTAGAACTCTGCTTGATAGCGTGATTAAGCATGCTAGTAAAGGTGTAGATGCAAGTGAAAGTAAGTAAGCCAACATTATAACCTCTACGTAATTAGTTAACTTTCCCGATCTAATAGGGTTTTCTAATGGGAATATGGGGAGTTGTAGCAAGAAGACAAATATGAAGGATTAAACAACTACCTATTGATGTGAATATGAAGAATCACGGGTTTCATTGACAAGGATTTGGTCATTACAATCTGATCGAACTGAAAAGCAAAGTTATAGAGTACGAGATCTGAATGAAATTCGATAGGAGTTTCATTCTCAAAACAGCTTTGAGATGTTCAGAATATTTTCTACCGAGAGGTTGTATGCTTTGTACTGGGTTGTGGTGATGAAACTCATGAAAGGCTTAGATTGACCCTTTAGAACTCTTGATGGCCCGTGATTAAGCGTCCTTCTTAGGAGTGTAGATCCTGGTGAAATAGAAACTAGCATTATAGCTTATACCATAATTAGTTCTTTGAATCTGCTAGGAGTTTCGAATAGAGGGAATATGGGGAGTTGTAGCAAGAAGACAAATATGGAGGTTTAAACAACACCTATTGATGTAAATATATGAAGAATTGCTGGTTTAAAATTTAATGATGATTTGGCCATTCTGATAAAATAGACCTAAAACCAATATTGTATTTCTTAAAGATACAAATGAGAGTCAATAGGGAGTTTCATCATCTCAAAACAGCTTTGCAAGTGTTGAAACCCTACATAGAGGATTGTATGCTTTAATACTGAGTTGTGGTAGTGAAACTTATAATGAAAAACTTAGATTGACCCTTTAGAACTCTTGATGACCGTGATTAAACATGCTACCAAGGTGTAGATGCAAGTCGAAGTAAGAAACCTTATAACTTATACGTAAGTGGTTCTTTGAATCTCATAGGAGTTTCTAATGGAGAATATGGGGAGTTGTAGCAAGAAGCAAATATGGAGTTTAAAAACGACACTATTGATGTGAATATCAGAAGAATCACTAGTTTAGGTGAAGGCAAGGATTTGGCCATTATAATGCGATAGACCTAAAACCAAAGTTATGAATCT
>CM051366.1:288506-299622 GCA_028015245.1 Cardamine occulta
AAATGATAGTTAATATAAGTGTTGAAGTTATAGTCAAAAGAGTTGGATCTCTTACAATTGGTTAGAGATGTTTAAGAGCCACAATAGAGAGCCATTGTAGGCTATGTACAAGTTTTGAGTTATGAAACTTCATCAATGGCTAAGATTCAAGCATTTTAGGACTCTTTATAACGTAATGAAGCATTCTACCAAAGTAGAGAAGCAAGTTAAAGTAAGAAACAAGCATTATAGATTATCCCACAGTTCTCTTTATGTTTTTGAATCTCAGAGGAGTTTGTAATGGTGAATGTGGGAGTTGTAGCAACATGACACATATGGAAGCTTAAACAACACTTATTGATGTGAAAATGAAGAATCAATGCTTTCGATTGACAAGGCTTTTGCCATTTTCAAGCTCATAGTCCTAAAACTGGAGTTACGCCCCTCAAGATACAAATGATAGTTAATATAAGTGTTGAAGTATAGTCAAAAGAGTTGGATCTCTTTACAATTGGTTAGAGATGTTTAAGAACCACAGTAGAGCGCCGTTGTAGGCTATGTACAAGTTTTGAGTTATGAAACTTCATCAATGGCTAAGATTCAGCATTTTTGGACTCTTTATAACGTAATGAAGCATTCTAGCAAAGTAGAGAAGCAAGTCAAAGTAAGAAACAAGTATTATAGCTTATCCCACAGTTCTGTTAGTTCTTTGAATCTTATAGAAGTTTCTAATGGTGAATTTGGGAATTGTAGCAACATGACACATATGGAGGCTTAAACAACACCTATTGATGTGAAAATGAAGAATCAATGCTTTTGATTGACAAGGATTTTTCCATTTTCAAGCTCATAGTCCTAAAACCTGGAGTTACGCACCTCAAGATACAAATGATAGTTAATATAAGTGTTGAAATCTAGTCAAAAGAGTTGGTTCTCTTACAATTGGTTAGAGATGTTTAAGAGCAATAGAGAGCGTTGTAGGCTATGTACAGGTTTTGAGTGATGATACTTTGTCAAAGGCTAAGATTCAGTATTTTAGGACTCTTTATAACGTAATGAAGCATGCTAGCAAGGTGTAGAAGCAAGTAAAATTAAGAAATAAGCATTATAGTTGATCCCATCGTTATGTTTTTGAATCTCATAGGAGTTTGTAATGGTGAAATTGGGAGTTGTAGCAACATGACACATATGGATGCTTAAATAACAACTATTGATGTGAAAATAAAGAATCAATGTTTTTGATTGACAAGGATTTTTCCATTTTCAAGCTCATAGTCCTAAAACTGGAGTTACGTAACCTCAAGATACAAATGATAGTTAATATAAGTGTTGAAGTATAGTCAAAAGAGTTGGATCTCTTACAATTGGTTAGAGATGTTTAAGAGCCACAATAGAGAGCCATTGTAGGCTATGTACAAGTTTTGAGTTATGAAACTTCATCAATGGCTAAGATTAAGCATTTTAGGACTCTTTATAACGTAATGAAGCATTCTAGCAAAGTAGAGCGGCACGTTAAAGTAAGAAACAAGCATTATAGATTATCCCACAGTTCCCCTATTTTTTTGAATCTCAGAGGAGTTTGTAATGGTGAATGTCGGAGTTGTAGCAACATGACACATATGGAGGCTTAAACAACACCTATTGATGTGAATTCGAAGAATCAATGCTTTTGATTGACAAGGATTTTTCCATTTTCAAGCTCATAGTCCTAAAACTTGAGTTACGACCCTCAAGATACAAATGATAGTTAATATAAGTGTTGAAGTATAGTCAAAAGAGTTGGATCTCTTACAATTGGTTAGAGATGTTTAAGAGCCACAATAGAGAGCCGTTGTAGGCTATGTACAAGTTTTGAGTTATGAAACTTCATCAATGGCTAAGATTCAGCATTTTTGGACTCTTTATAACGTAATGAAGCATTCTAGCAAAGTAGAGAAGCAAGTTAAAGTAAGGAACAAGCATTATAAATTATCCCACAGTTCTCTTATGTTTTTGAATCTCATAGGAGTTTGTAATGGTGAATTTGGGAATTGTAGCAACATGACACATATGGAGGCTTAAACAACACCTATTGATGTGAAAATGATTGACAAGGATTTTTCCATTTTCAAGCTCATAGTCCTAAAACTGGAGTTACGACCCTTCAAGATACAAATGATAGTGAATATAAGTGTTGAAGTCTAGTCAAAAGAGTTGGTTCTGGTACAAGTGGTTAGAGATGTTGAAGAGCCACAATAGAGGGCCGTTGTAGGCTATGTACAAGTTTTGAATTATGAAACTTCATCAATGCCTAAGATTCAGTATTTTAGGACTCTTTATAACGTAATGAAGCATTCTAGCAAAGTAGAGAAGCAAGTTAAAGTAAGAAACAAGCATTATAGATTATCCCACAGTTCTCTTATGTTTTTGAATCTCATAGGAGTTTGTAATGGTGAAATTGGAAGTTGTAGCAACATGACACATATGGATGCTTAAACAACAACTATTGATGTGAAAATGAAGAATCAATGCTTTTGATTGACAAGGATTTTTCCATTTTCAAGCTCATAGTCTTAAAACTTGAGTTATGACATTTCAAGGTACAAATGAGAGTTAATAGAAGTGTTTGAAGTATAGTCAAAAGAGTTGGATCTCTTACAATTGGTTAGAGATGTTTAAGAGGCACAATAGAGAGCCATTGTAGGCTATGTACAAGTTTTAAGTTATGAAACTTCATCAATGGCTAAGATTCAGCATTTTAGGACTCTTTATAACGTAATGAAGCATTCTACCAAGGTAGAGAAGCAAGTTAAAGTAAGAAACAAGCATTATAGATTATCCCACAGTTCTCTTATGTTTTTGAATCTCAGAGGAGTTTGTAATGGTGAATGTGGGAGTTGTAGCAACATGACACATATGGAGGCTTAAACAACACCTATTGATGTGAATTCGAAGAATCAATGCTTTTGATTGACAAGGATTTTTCCATTTTCAAGCTCATAGTCCTAAAACTTGAGTTACGACCCTCAAGATACAAATGATAGTTAATATAAGTGTTGAAGTATAGTCAAAAGAGTTGGATCTCTTACAATTGGTTAGAGATGTTTAAGAACCACAATAGAGAGCCATGTAGGCTATGTACAAGTTTTGAGTTATGAAACTTCATCAAAGGGTAAGTTTCAGCCTTTAAGGACTCTTTATAACGTAATGAAGCATTCTAGCAAAGTAGAGAAGCAAGTTAAAGTAAGGAACAAGCATTATAAATTATCCCACAGTTCTCTTATGTTTTTGAATCTCATAGGAGTTTGTAATGGTGAATTTGGGAATTGTAGCAACATGACACATATGGAGGCTTAAACAACACCTATTGATGTGAAAATGAAGAATCAATGCTTTTGATTGACAAGGATTTTTCCATTTTCAAGCTCATAGTCCTAAAACTGGAGTTACGACCCTCAAGATACAAATGATAGTTAATATAAGTGTTGAAATCTAGTCAAAAGAGTTGGTTCTCTTACAATTGGTTAGAGATGTTTAAGAGCCACAATAGAGAGCTGTTGTAGGCTATGTACAAGTTTTGAGTTATGAAACTTCATCAATGGCTAAGATTCAGTATTTTAGGACTCTTTATAACGTAATGAAGCATTCTAGCAAAGTAGAGAAGCAAGTTAAAGTAAGAAACAAGCATTATAGATTATCCCACAGTTCTCTTATGTTTTTGAATCTCATAGGAGTTTGTAATGGTGAAATTGGGAGTTGTAGCAACATGACACATATGGATGCTTAAACAACAACTATTGATGTGAAAATAAAGAATCAATGCTTTTGATTAAGGACAAGGATTTTCCATTTTCAAGCTCATAGTCCTAAAACTGGAGTTACGACCCCTCAAGATATAAATGATAGTTAATATACGTGTTGAAGTAAATTCAAAAGAGTTGGTTCTCTTACAATTGGTTAGAGATGTTTAAGAGCCACAATAGAGAGCTGTTGTAGGCTATGTACAAGTTTTGAGTTATGAAACTTCATCAATGGCTAAGATTGAGTATTTTAGGACTCTTTATAACGTAATGAAGCATTCTAGCAAAGTAGAGAAGCAAGTTAAAGTAAGAAACAAGCATTATAGATTATCCCACAGTTCTCTTATGTTTTTGAATCTCAGAGGAGTTTGTAATGGTGAATGTGGGAGTTGTAGCAACATGACACATATGGAGGCTTAAACAACACCTATTGATGTGAATTCGAAGAATCAATGCTTTTGATTGACAAGGATTTTTCCATTTTCAAGCTCATAGTCCTAAAACTTGAGTTACGACCCTCAAGATACAAATGATAGTTAATATAAGTGTTGAAGTATAGTCAAAAGAGTTGGATCTCTTACAATTGGTTAGAGATGTTTAAGAGCCACAATAGAGAGCCGTTGTAGGCTATGTACACGTTTTGAGTTATGAAACTTAATCAATGGCTAAGATTAAGCATTTTTGGACTCTTTATAACGTAATCAAGCATTCTAGCAAAGTAGAGAAGCAAGTTAAAGTAAGGAACAAGCATTATAAATTATCCCACAGTTCTCTTATGATTTTGAATCTCATAGGAGTTTGTAATGGTGAATTTGGGAATTGTAGCAACATGACACATATAGAGGCTTAAACAACACCTATTGATGTGAAAATGAAGAATCAATGCTTTTGATTGACAAGGATTTTTCCATTTTCAAGCTCATAGTCCTAAAACTGGAGTTACGACCCTTCAAGATACAAATGATAGTTAATAAAAGTGTTGAAATCTAGTCAAAAGAGTTGGTTCTCTTACAATTGGTTAGAGATGTTTAAGACCCACAATAGAGAGCCGTTGTAGGCTATGTACAAGTTTTGAGTTATGAAACTTCATCAATGGCTAAGATTCAGTATTTTAGGACTCTTTATAACGTAATGAAGCATTCTAGCAAAGTAGAGAAGCAAGTTAAAGTAAGAAACAAGCATTATAGATTATCCCACAGTTCTCTTATGTTTTTGAATCTCATAGGAGTTTGTAATGGTGAATTTGGGAGTTGAAGCAACATGATACATATGGAGGCTTAAACAACACCTATTGATGTGAAAATGAAGAATCAATGCTTTTGATTGACAAGGATTTTTTCCAGTTTCAAGCTCATAGTACTAAAACTGGAGTTACGATCCTTCAAGATAAAAATGATAGTGAATATAAGTGTTGAAGTCTAGTCAAAAGAGTTGGTTCTCTTACTATTGGTTAGAGATGTTTCAGAGCCACAATAGAGAGCCGTTGAGGCTATGTACATGTTTTGAGTGATGAAACTTTATCAAAGGCTAAGATTTAGTATTTTAGGACTCTTTAGAACGTGATGAAGCATTCTAGCAAAGTAGAGAAGCAAGTTAAAGTAAGAAACAAGCATTATAGATTATCCCACATTTCTTTTATTTTTTAAAATCTCATAGGAATTTGTAATGGTGAAATTGGAAGTTGTAGCCACATGACACATATGGATGCTTAAACAACAACTATTGATGTGAAAATGAAGAATCAATGCTTTTGATTGACAAGGATTTTTCCATTTTCAAGCTCATAGTCCTAAAACTTGAGTTACGACCCTCAAGATACAAATGATAGTTAATATAAGTGTTGAAGTATAGTCAAAAGAGTTGGATCTCTTACAATTGGTTAGAGATGTTTAAGAGCCACAATAGAGAGCCATTGTAGGCTATGTACAAGTTTTGAGTTATGAAACTTCATCAATGGCTAAGATTCAGCATTTTAGGACTCTTTATAACGTAATGAAGCATTCTACCAAGGTAGAGAAGCAAGTTAAAGTAAGAAACAAGCATTATAGATTATCCCACAGTTCTCTTATGTTTTTGAATCTCAGAGGAGTTTGTAATGGTGAATGTGGGAGTTGTAGCAACATGACACATATGGAGGCTTAAACAACACCTATTGATGTGAATTCGAAGAATCAATGCTTTTGATTGACAAGGATTTTTCTATTTTCAAGCTCATAGTCCTAAAACTTGAGTTACGACCCTCAAGATACAAATGATAGTTAATATAAGTGTTGAAGTATAGTCAAAAGAGTTGGATCTCTTACAATTGGTTAGAGATTTTTAAGAACCACAATAGAGAGCCGTTGTAGACTATGTACAAGTATTGAGTTATGAAACTTCATCAATGGCTAAGATTCAGCATTTTTGGACTCTTTATAACGTAATGAAGCATTCTAGCAAAGTAGAGAAGCAAGTTAAAGTAAGGAACAAGCATTATAAATTATCCCACAGTTCTCTTATGTTTTTGAATCTCATAGGAGTTTGTAATGGTGAATTTGGGAATTGTAGCAACATGACACATATGGAGGCTTAAACAACACCTATTGATGTGAAAATGAAGAATCAATGCTTTTGATTGACAAGGATTTTTCCATTTTCAAGCTCATAGTCCTAAAACTTCAGTTACGACCCTCAAGATACAAATGATAGTTAATATAACTGTTGAAATCTAGTCAAAAGAGTTGGTTCTCTTACAATTGGTTAGAGATGTTTAAGAGCAACAATAGAGAGCTGTTGTAGGCTATGTACAAGTTTTGAGTTATGAAACTTCATCAATGGTTAAGATTCAGTATTTTAGGACTCTTTATAACGTAATGAAGCATTCTAGCAAAGTAGAGAAGCAAGTTAAAGTAAGAAACAAGCATTATAGATTATCCCACAGTTCTCTTATGTTTTTGAATCTCATAGGAGTTTGTAATGGTGAATTTGGGAGTTGAAGCAACATGACACATATGGAGGCTTAAACAACACCTATTGATGTGAAAATGAAGAATCAATACTTTTGATTGACAAGGATTTTTCCATTTTCAAGCTCATAGTACTAAAACTGGAGTTACGACCCTTCAAGATAAAAATGATAGTGAATATAAGTGTTGAAGTCTAGTCAAAAGAGTTGGTTCTTCTTACTTGGTTATAAATGTTTCAGAGCCACAATAGAGAGCCGTTGAGGCTATGTACATGTTTTGAGTGATGAAACTTTATCAAAGGCTAAGATTCAGTATTTTAGGACTCTTTAGAACGTGATGAAGCATTCTAGCAAAGTAGAGAAACAAGTTAAAGTAGGAAACAAGCATTATAGATTATCCCACAGTTCTTTTATTTTTTAAAATCTCATAGGAATTTGTAATGGTGAAATTGGAAGTTGTAGCAACATGACACATATGGATGCTTAAACAACAACTATTGATGTGAAAATGAAGAATCAATGCTTTTGATTGACAAGGATTTTTCCATTTTCAAGCTCATAGTCCTAAAACTTGAGTTACGACCCTCAAGATACAAATGATAGTTAATATAAGTGTTGAAGTATAGTCAAAAGAGTTGGATCTCTTACAATTGCTTAGAGATGTTTAAGAGCCACAATAGAGAGCCATTGTAGGCTATGTACAAGTTTTGAGTAATGAAACTTCATCAATGGCTAAGATTCAGCATTTTAGGATCTTCATAACGTAATGAAGCATTCTAACAAGGTAGAAGCAAATCAAAGTAAGAAACAAGCATTATAGATTATCCCACAGTTCTCTTATGTTTTTGAATCTCAGAGGAGTTTGTAATGGTGAATGTGGGAGTTGTAGCAACATGACACATATGGAGGCTTAAACAACACCTATTGATGTGAATTCGAAGAATCAATGCTTTTGATTGACAAGGATTTTTCCATTTTCAAGCTCATAGTCCTAAAACTTGAGTTACGACCCTCAAGATACAAATGATAGTTAATATAAGTGTTGAAGTATAGTCAAAAGAGTTGGATCTCTTACAATTGGTTAGAGATGTTTAAGAACCACAATAGAGAGCCGTTGTAGACTATGTACAAGTATTGAGTTATGAAACTTCATCAATGGCTAAGATTCAGCATTTTTGGACTCTTTATAACGTAATGAAGCATTCTAGCAAAGTAGAGAAGCAAGTTAAAGTAAGGAACAAGCATTATAAATTATCCCACAGTTCTCTTATGTTTTTGAATCTCATAGGAGTTTGTAATGGTGAATTTGGGAATTGTAGCAACATGACACATATGGAGGCTTAAACAACACCTATTGATGTGAAAATGAAGAATCAATGCTTTTGATTGACAAGGATTTTTCCATTTTCAAGCTCATAGTCCTAAAACTGGAGTTACGACCCTCAAGATACAAATGATAGTTAATATAACTGTTGAAATCTAGTCAAAAGAGTTGGTTCTCTTACGATTGGTTAGAGATGTTTAAGAGCAACAATAGAGAGCTGTTGTAGGCTATGTACAAGTTTTGAGTTATGAAACTTCATCAATGGCTAAGATTCAGTATTTTAGGACTCTTTATAACGTAATGAAGCATTCTAGCAAAGTAGAGAAGCAAGTTAAAGTAAGAAACAAGCATTATAGATTATCCCACAGTTCTCTTATGTTTTTGAATCTCATAGGAGTTTGTAATGGTGAATTTGGGAGTTGAAGCAACATGACACATATGGAGGCTTAAACAACACCTATTGATGTGAAAATGAAGAATCAATGCTTTTGATTGACAAGGATTTTTCCATTTTCAAGCTCATAGTACTAAAACTGGAGTTACGACCCTTCAAGATAAAAATGATAGTGAATATAAGTGTTGAAGTCTAGTCAAAAGAGTTGGTTCTCTTACTATTGGTTAGAGATGTTTCAGAGCCACAATAGAGAGCCGTTGAGGCTATGTACATGTTTTGAGTGATGAAACTTTATCAAAGGCTAAGATTCAGTATTTTAGGACTCTTTAGAACGTGATGAAGCATTCTAGAAAAGTAGAGAAGCAAGTTAAAGTAAGAAACAAGCATTATAGATTATCCCACAGTTCTTTTATTTTTTAAAATCTCATAGGAATTTGTAATGGTGAAATTGGAAGTTGTAGCAACATGACACATATGGATGCTTAAACAACAACTATTGATGTGAAAATGAAGAATCAATGCTTTTGATTGACAAGGATTTTTCCATTTTCAAGCTCATAGTCCTAAAACTTGAGTTACGACCCTCAAGATACAAATGATAGTTAATATAAGTGTTGAAGTATAGTCAAAAGGTTTGGATCTCTTACAATTGGTTAGAGATGTTTAAGAGCCACAATAGAGAGCCGTTAGAGGCTATGTACAAGTTTTGAGTTATGAAACTTCATCAATGGCTAAGAGTCAGCATTTTTGGACTCTTTATAATGTAATTAAGCATTCTAGCAAAGTAGAGAAGCAAGTTAAAGTAAGGAACAAGCATTATAAATTATCCCACAGTTCTCTTATGTTTTTTAATCTCATAGGAGTTTGTAATGGTGAATTTGGGAGTTGTAGCAACATGACACATATGGAGGCTTAAACAACACCTATTGATGTGAATATGAAGAATCAATGCTTTTGATTGACAAGGATTTTTCCATTTTAAAGCTCATAGTCCTAAAACTGGAGTTACGGCCCTTCAAGATACAACTGATACTGAATATAAGTTTTGAAATCTAGTCAAAAGTGTTGGATCTCTTACAATTGGTTAGATACGTTTAAGAGCCACAATAGAGAGCCATTGTAGGCTATGTACAAGGTTTGAGTTATGAAACTTCATCAATGGCTAAGATTCAGCATTTTAGGACTCTTTATAACGTAATGAAGCATTCTAGCAAAGTAGAGAAGCAAGTTAAAGTAAGAAACAAGCATTATAGATTATCCCACAGTTCTCTTATGTTTTTGAATCTCAGAGGAGTTTGTAATGGTGAATGTGGGAGTTATAGCAACATGACACATATGGAGGCTTAAACAACACCTATTGATGTGAATTGAAGAATCAATGCTTTTGATTGACAAGGATTTTTCCATTTTTCACTTGGTTTGAGATGTTTAAGAGCCACAATAGAGAAAGTCAAGTAGGTTATGTACAAGTTTTGAGTGATGAAACTTCATCAATGGCTAAGAGTCAGTACTTTAGGACTCTTTATCACGTAATGAAGCATTCTAGCAAAGTAGAGAAGCAAGTTAAAGTAAGAAACAAGCATTATAGATTATCCCACAGTTCTCTTATGTTTTTGAATCTCAGAGGAGTTTGTAATGGTGAATGTGGGAATTGTAGCAACATGACACATATGGAGGCTTAAACAACACCTATTGATGTGAATTCAAAGAATCAATGCTTTTGATTGACAAGGATTTTTCCATTTTCAAGCTCATAGTCCTAAAACTGGAGTTACGACCCTTCAAGATACAAATGATAATGAATATAAGTGTTGAAGTCTAGTCAAAAGAGTTGGTTCTCTTACTATTGGTAAGAGATGTTTCAGAGCCACAATAGAGAGCCGTTGAGGCTATGTACATGTTTTGAGTGATGAAACTTTATCAAAGGCTATGATTCAGTATTTTAGGACTCTTTAGAACGTGATAAAGCATTCTAGCAAAGTAGAGAAGCAAGTTAAAGTAAGAAACAAGCATTATAGATTATCCCATAGTTCTCTTATTTTTTTGAATCTCATAGGAGTTTGTAATGGTGAATTTGGGAGTTGTAGCAACATGACACATATGGAGGCTTAAACAACACCTATTGATGTGAATTTGAAGAATCAATGCTTTTGATTGACAAGGATTTTTCCATTTTCAAGCTCATAGTCCTAAAACTGGAGTTACGGCCCTTCAAGATACAAATGATAGTGAATATAAGTTTTGAAATCTAGTCAAAAGTGTTGGATCTCTTACAATTGGTTAGATACGTTTAAGAGCCACAATAGAGAGCCATTGTAGGCTATGTACAAGGTTTGAGTTATGAAACTTCATCAATGGCTAAGATTCAGCATTTTTGGACTCTTTATAACGTAATGAAGCATTCTAGCAAAGTAGAGAAGCAAGTTAAAGTAAGGAACAAGCATTATAAATTATCCCACAGTTCTCTTATGTTTTTGAATCTCATAGGAGTTTGTAATGGTGAATTTGGGAGTTGTAGCAACATGATACATATGGAGGCTTAAACAACACCTATTGATGTGAAAATGAAGAATCAATGCTTTTGATTGACAAGGATTTTTCCATTTTCAAGCTCATAGTCCTAAAACTGGAGTTACGACCCTCAAGATACAAATGATCGTTAATATAAGTGTTGAAATCTAGTCAAAAGAGTTGGT
>CM051366.1:299722-315091 GCA_028015245.1 Cardamine occulta
AGTACTAATGCAAGACAAGAAGCCTATAGCATATTTCAGTAGAGGTCGAGCGGATCAACTTTGAATTATCCAACCTATGATAAGGAGCTCTATGCTTTGGTCAGATCACTTCAGCAATGGCAGCACTATCTATGGCCGAAGGAGTTCGTTATCCATTCTGATCACCAATCACTCAAGCACTTAAGAGGACAACATAAGCTTAACAAGAGACATGCTCGATGGGTAGAATTCATTGAGACATTTCCCTATGTCATTAAGTACAAACAAGGTAAGGAGAATGTGGTGGCCGATGCCCTTTCTCGGGGGTACACTCTTCTCGTCCACTTTAGAAACTAAACTGCTTGGATTTGAACACTTGAAAGAGCTATATTGCTGATGATAACGATTTTAAGGAAGCTTTTTACAAAAAGTGGAAATTTGCTTGGGGAAAATACTTTTCAGCATGACGGTTTCTTATTCTTTGATAATCGTCTCTGCATTCCTAACGGTTCCGTTTCGAGATCTTTTAGTCAGGAAGCTCATGGAGGAGGACTGATGGGTCACTTTGGCTATGCTTAAGACACTTAAGGTGGTTACAGAACATTTTTATTGGCCTCACCTAAAACGTGATGTTGAGAGGATCTGTTCTCGATGCTAACTTGCAACAAAGCCAAATCTAAGGTTCAGCCAAGTGGTTTGTATACTCCTTTACCTATTCCTACTCATCCTTGGACTGACATTTCAATGGATTTCATAGTAGGTTTGCCTAGAACTCTGAACTGGAAAAGATTCTATCTTTGTAGTTGGAGACAGATTCGCTAAGGTGTCCCATTTCATTGCTTGCCATAAGACTGATGGTGCAGCTCAGATAGCAACGTTGTTCTTTAAGGAGATTGTTAGGCTTCATGGCCTGCCTAGACCATTGTATCTGATAGAGACACTAAGTTTCTAAGTCATTTTTGGAGAACTGTTTGGTCAAAACTAGGAACTAAGCTAGTGTTCTCAACTACATGTCACCCTCAGACTGATGGCCAAACTGAGGTAGTTAATAGGACACTAGGTACTCTTCTACGTGCATTAATTAAGAAGAATATCCGCACTTGGGAAGAATGTTTACCTCATGTCGAATTTGCATATAATCATGCCATTCATTCTGCATCTAACTACTCACCATTTGAGATTGTTTATGGCTTTAATCCTTTATCTCCTCTGGATTTAACTCCTTTACCTATGAGTGAAAGAAGCAGCTTAGATGGAAAGAAGAAGGCTGAGCTAGTTAAACAGATTCATGCAAAAGCACGTGAGAACATAGAAAAGAGGACCCAACAATATGCTAACCAAGCTAACAAAGGAAGACGCCGAGTGGTATTTGAAGAAGGTGATCAAGTTTGGTTGCATCTGCAAGGAGCGGTTCCCAGCTGAGAGGAAGTCCAAATTAATGCCCAGAATTGATGGACCATTCACAGTCACCAAGAGGATTAATGACAACGCCTATCAACTCGATCTTCAAGGTAAGTATGAAGTTAGTCCCAGTTTCAATGTGTCTGACTTGATTCCTTTTGTTGCAGATGATCCAGATTTGAGGACAAATCCTTTTCAAGAGGGAGGAGATGGTATGAACCTGAGCAGCAAGGAGGAAGAAGAAGAACTAGAGGCTGAGGAGGAGCTAGGAGATGATCGTGGAGCTGCTAAGATAATCGAGATGCCAACCGGACCAATAACCAGAGCCAAAGCCAAACAACTCAACCAATTGGTGGCTGGAATGATGAAGCAGATTCAAGAAGAAGACTCACCAGTCCACAATGCCTTAGTATCGATTCAGGCTTGTGAAGAGGTATAAATGGGCTTGTGATCCATTCGCACTCCTTTTTCCTTCACTTGTCTTTTTCCCATTGGGTTTTGGCAAGTAAGGTTTTAATGAGGCTTATGGGTCACAATTGAACAAGAGAACCCATTTATATCTATATCTATGTATTTGGCCCATTACTTCATTTTTGGCCCATTTTCATTTTACAAGAACCCTAGCTATTTAAAGACTTGTAAACTCTTTGTGGAAATCAACTATCTTCTATTTTCATCCAACTCTCTAGATAGTTCACTGGTTGGGAAATCCAACTCGTCTTCCTTTTTGGTTCGAAAAATCCATCAAAGGAAGAACTCAGCCGCTCAAGAGAAGCTCATATCTCTCAACTGAAGCTACTCACTCCACCTGGTCCGAAATCACCTAGATCCGCTCCATCTGCGTCCTCGCTTTCGCCCTTGTCAGATCGAAACGAAACTTAAGAGACCGACTACTCAGCTCTTTTAACTACGCTCCCTAAGTTTTTAGCGAACTGAAAGCACTTCCGGCTTCCAGCTCGATCAAACTTGCTCGAGCTCATTCTCTGAAATTCCCAGATCGTGATCTCTCGACTTCCTCAACTTCAGAATCGATCCATATGCTCAGGAGGTTCATATCACTTAACCACATTAGATCTCACAAAGAAGTTAGAATGCCTCACGGGTTTACTCTCACAGGCCTTTTTCTTGGTTTTTCTCAAACTCTCTTTTTCTTTTTGTGGTGAAGTGTTTAGGGGGTCACTCACAGTTGTTTTTCCTTGTTGTTTCAGCTGGATCTGGTCTTGGTAAACTTCGTGTGGTGCTAGAGGAGCAAGGACTGTTTTCCGGCCTTTGTACTCAAAAGAATACCTATTGGTGAAACCATCATGCAAAACCCTTCTATCAAACTGCCATGGTCTTCCAAGTAAGATGTGGCCGGCCTCCATAGGTAGAATATCACACAAAATTTCGTCCTCATATTTGCCTATGGTTATGGGAACCAATACTTGGCTGTTCACCGCCATCTCACCAGCATCATTCAGCCATTGAAGCTTATAAAGCTTCGGATGCTCAATGACTTTCAACCCTAACTTCCTCACCATTGTTTCACTAGCTACATTGGTGCAGCTTCCTCCATCAATTATAAGGCTGCAAACCTTTCCTTCAACAATGCATCTAGTATGAAATAAATTTTCTCTTTGATCGTGGTTCATTTACCTTAGTTTGAATACTCAATGATCTCCGTGTTACCAAAAAGCTCTCCAACGGCTGGTAACTCCACTTGCTCTTCTTCTTCCGAGGCTGAATCATTCTCCCCCTCTTCCTTGGTCTCAATCTCTCCATTCTCCAAGAGAATCATAATCTTCTTGTTAATACATTCATTGGCGTAGTGCCCCTCCCTTTGACACTTAAAACATCGAACTTCTCTAGTTTTAAAAGGGCTGCCTCGGTTTTACCTTTGGGGTTCGGATTGGTGGTGAATGGTCTTGACTCGGTCTTTGGTTTAGCAGTAGTTTTGTCCTCTTTATGATAAGTGGCCCTAGCATGAGATGCTCCAGCCCCATATGACGCTTTTAGAGCTACCTCTCCCTCTTGATTTGTTGTTCTACTAGAACAGCCTTATGTAGCATTTCCTCCAAATCTTTGTATGTTTGTAGCTCCATTCGGTCTTGGATGTCACGGACAAACCACTAAGGAACCTTGCCATTGTTGCTTCAGAATCTTCTTCTATGTCGGCTTTGATCATAAGAGACTCCATTTCTTGGAAATATTCATCCACACTTTTACTCCCTTGGCTTAATCTCCTAAGCCTTTGATGCAACTCCCTGGTAATGACTCCGAACAAACCTCTTTCTCATCAGATTTTTCATCTCCTCCCAAGTCTCCACACGTGGTTCACGGTTCATGCTTCCTACTTGTCACAATTTGATCCCACCAGTTGATGGCATAGTCATAGAATCGCCAGCAAGTTGGACCTTCTTGTATTCGAATATGTTTGGCAATCAAACACCAGCTCTATCTTCTTCTCCCACTCTAGGTAAGCATCTGGATCACTCTTCCCATAGAATGGTGGTATTTTTAACTTCAGACCATTGATATTGTCTTCATTTCGGCCTCTTGCTTCGTTATCACGCCTAGTTCTTCGATGAGTCCTACTAGAGATTCGCTTCCTCCACTGTAATAATCATCTTCCTCCACGTCCCTTTCTTGCCTAAGTTGCTCTCTTCTTCTCCTAACAACATTTTCCCGCCGTACCAATGGTGGTGATACTTCAGATTGCCCTTGGACAGATTCTTGGATTTTATCAATCCTCTCATGAACTGCACCTAGTTCTGTCCTCAAGCATGCCTCATTTCGCCCATGATAGCTTGCAGTTCTAGACTAGGACGTCTAGAAGCACCCGCACTATTGGAATTATCAGACTTGTCTCCTTCATTCGCCATTTATTTTTCCCTGCAAAACAGAATGGTTAGTAATAAAAGCTCACAAGATGTTTCTTCCTCCAGTATTTCGCTCAAGTGGTTCTCTCAAGTGTTTCACTCAGCTCTCATCAATGATCTCACTAGTAGCAAAATCTCAACAGTTCTTATCAAAATAATCAATCTAACTTGGTGGAAAACCAACAAATGAGAAAGAATGATTTTAGATAGAAAGACAAGATTTTTTTCGGAAAAATGAGAGATTTAAAAGACTAAACTTCTGGAAATTGATATAGAACGATAATGATCAAGGATATATTTTTTTTTTTTGAAGAGGTGATTGATCAGATCACGAAATGATGTAGGGAATTTTTTTTTTTTTTTTTTTTTTTTGAATAAAAACGTAACTGACACGAAACTGATCGGATAGGGAGTTGATCAGTCCCTTTTGAGTGTTTAGAATTTTTTTTTTTTTTTTTTGACTGCAGATCGGGCTAGATCTCTTAGGATAGAAGAACAGAAAGGTAGAAAAGAGTTTTAAGAACGGTGGGAAGGTGAGAAGATGATAGAAAATGGATACAAACTTCAAAAATGTGCTCGATACCACATGATGCGATCCTCCCAAGGATTCGACACTTTCGAGTTGTGGAAATGGATAGATGGATAGATGATGGATCGAATGGTCACACAAGAGTTGCGGAAGGCTCTTGATATACCTCAATGTCTCCTAGGATATGACACACCTAGACAAGACAAGGTTTGATTGTTGGATATTACACACCAAGCAATCGAAAGTTCTAAAAGAACAAAAGAGATTCACTCTAAAATATGTTGAAAAGAAAGTTGATTGATTATTTGTGAAGGTCTAGGCGTGCTTATATAGCACAAGAAAGTAGAAAATATCTAAACACACTTAAATGCTGAAAATAAACTAAAATTACTAAAAATACTAAAAATGCTTGAAAATATCTCTTCCTTCTTCAGCTTCCACGAAATTAAGTCTTTATTTGGGCCAAGAGAACTTTTGTGGGCTTTGGATAGGTTCTCTCATGGACTTGATGAATAAGTGATCCAATTTGCCTCATTAAAACCTTCCTTTGGAAAAACCCATTGGGAAAAACCCAAAGGTTAGGAAAAAGAGTACAAATGGATCACCCTCTTTGTTAATCCATTTGAGAAGGTGTTGCCATCAGCATATTCTGATATCCAATGTACTTTGTGAAATCCTTAGATGCTTGATGATTGCGACTTGGAGGAGAAGTCCATTGATTGAATTCTGAAGTGCCTTGGCTTTTGCTCTTGTCATAGGTCCACTTGGTATAACCAATAAATCCTCAACTCCATGTATGCTCTCCTCAGGTTCATGCTGCATTTGATTGTTCTCCATGATCACATCATTTCATAACCAAAACCCAGTACAAAGCATACAATCCCTCTGTGTAGTGGCTCTTGAGCATCTCAAAGCTGTTTTGAAAGATTAAACTCTTCTATTGACTCTCATTTGTATCTTGAAGAGTCATAACTTTGGTTTTAGGTCTATCACCTTGTAATGGCCAAATCCTTGTTAATGAAACCAGGGATTCTTCATATTCACATCAATAGGTGTTGTTTAGACCTCCATATTTGTCTTCTTGCTACAACTCCCCATATTCCCCATTAGAAGTTCCTATGAGATTCAAATAACTAATTATGGTATAAGCTATAATGCTAGTTTCTTACTTTGACTTGCATCTACACCTTGCTAGCATGCTTAATCACGTCATCAAGAGTTCTAAAAGGCTGAATCTAAGCCTTTCATGAAATCTCATAACCAAAACCCAGTACAAAGCATACAATCCGTGTGTGAAGTACCTCTTGAACATCTCAAAGCTGTTTTGAGAGATTAAACTCCTATTGACTCTCATTTATATCTTGAAGAGTCAAAACTTTGGTTTTAGGTCTATCAGATTGTAATGGCCAAATCCTTGTCAATGAAACCAGTGATTCTTCATATTTACATCAATAGCTGTTGTTTAAACCTCCATATTTGTCTTCTTGCTACAACTCCCCATATTCCCCATTAGAAACTCCTATGAGATTCAAAGAACTAATTATGGTATAAGCTATAATGCTAGTTTCTTACTTTGACTTGCATCTACACCTTGGTAGCATGCTTAATCACGTCATTAAGAGTTCTAAAAGGCTGAATCTAAGCCTTTCATGAAGTTTTATCACCAAAACTCAGTACAAAGCATACGATCCCTCTATGTAGTGGCCTTGAACATCTCAAAACTGTTTTGAGATATTAAACTCCTATTGACTCTCATTTGTATCTTGAAGAGTCATAACTTTGGTTTTAGGTTTATCAGCTTGTAATAGCCAAATCCTTGTCAATGAAACCAGTGATTCTTCATATTCACATCAATAGGTGTTGTTTAAACCTCCATATTTGTCTTCTTGCTACAACTCCCCATATTCCCTATTTGAAACTCCTATGAGATTCAAAGAACCAATTATGGTATAAGCTATAATGCTAGTTTCTTACTTTGACTTGCATCTACACCTTGCTAGCATGCTTAATCACGTCATCAAGAGTTCTAAAAGGCTGAATCTAAGCCTTTCATGAAATCTCATCACCAAAACCCAGTACAAAGCATACAATCCCTCTGTAGTGGCTCTTGAGCATCTCAAAGTTGTTTTGAGAGATTAAACTCTTCTATTCACTCTCATTTGTATCTTGAAGAGTCATAACTTTGGTTTTAGGTCTATAAGCTTGAAATGGCCAAATCCTTGTCAATGAGACCATTGGTTCTTGATATTCACATCAATAGGTTTTGTTTAAACCTCCATATGTGTCTTCTTGCTATAACTCCCCATATTCCCCATTAGAAACTCCTATGAGATTCAAAGAACTAATTATGGTATAAGCTATAATGCTAGTTTCTTACTTTGACTTGCAGCTACGCCGTGGTAGCGTGCGTAAATTGGTATCAAGAGTGCTAAAAGCTGAATCTAAGCCTTTCATGAGGTTTCATCACCAAAACTCAGTACAAAGCCTACAATCCCTCTCTGTAGTGGCCTTTGAACATCTCAAAGCTGTTTTGAGAGATTAAACTCCAATTGACTCTCATTTGTATCTTGAAGAGTCATAACTTTGGTTTAAGGTTTATCAGCTTGTAATGGCCAAATCCTTGTCAATGAAACTAGTGATTTTTCATATTCACATCAATAGGTGTTGTTTAAACCTCCATATTTGTCTTCATGCTACAATTCTCCATATTCCCCATTAGAAACTCCTATGAGATTCAAAGAACCAATTATGGTATAAGCTATAATGCTAGTTTTTTACTTTGACTTGCATCTACACCTTGGTAACATGCTTAATCTCGTCATCAAGAGTTCTAAAAGGCTGAATCTAAGCCTTTCATGAAATCTCATAACCAAAACCCAGTACAAAGCATACAATCCCTCTGTGTAGTGGCTCTTGAGCATCTCAAAGCTGTTTTGAGAGATTAAACTCTTCTATTCACTCTAATTTGTATCTTGAAGAGTCATAACTTTGGTTTTAGGTCTATCACCTTGTAATGGCCAAATCCTTGTTAATGAAACCAGTGATTCTTCATATTCACATCAATAGGTGTTGTTTAGACCTCCATATTTGTCTTCTTGCTACAACTCCCCATATTCCCCATTAGAAGTTCCTATGAGATTCAAAGAACTAATTATGGTATAAGCTATAATGCTAGTTTCTTACTTTGACTTGCATCTACACCTTGGTAGCATGCTTAATCACGTCATCAAGAGTTCTAAAAGGCTGAATCTAAGCCTTTCATGAAATCTCATAACCAAAACCCAGTACAAAGCATACAATCCCTCTGTGTAGTGGCTCTTGAGCATCTCAAAGCTGTTTTGAGAGATTAAACTCTTCTATTCACTCTCATTTGTATCTTGAAGAGTCATAACTTTGGTTTTAGGTCTATAAGCTTGAAATGGCCAAATCCTTGTCAATGAGACCATTGGTTCTTCATATTCACATCAATAGGTTTTGTTTAAACCTCCATATGTGTCTTCTTGCTATAACTCCCCATATTCCCCATTAGAAACTCCTATGAGATTCAAAGAACTAATTATGGTATAAGCTATAATGCTAGTTTCTTACTTTGACTTGCATCTACACCTTGGTAGCATGCTTAAATTGTCATCAAGAGTTCTAAAAGCTGAATCTAAGCCTTTCATGAGGTTTCATCACCAAAACTCAGTACAAAGCCTACAATCCCTCTCTGTAGTGGCCTTGAACATCTCAAAGCTGTTTTGAGAGATTAAACTCCAATTGACTCTCATTTGTATCTTGAAGAGTCATAACTTTGGTTTAAGGTTTATCAGCTTGTAATGGCCAAATCCTTGTCAATGAAACTAGTGATTTTTCATATTCACATCAATAGGTGTTGTTTAAACCTCCATATTTGTCTTGATGCTACAATTCTCCATATTCCCCATTAGAAACTCCTATGAGATTCAAAGAACCAATTATGGTATAAGCTATAATGCTAGTTTCTTACTTTGACTTGCATCTACACTTTGGTAGCATGCTTAATCACGTCATCAAGAGTTCTAAAAGGCTGAATCTAAGCCTTTCATGAAATCTCATAACCAAAACCCAGTACAAAGCATACAATCCCTCTGTAGTGGCTCTTGAACTTCTCAAAGCTGTTTTGAGATTAAACTCTTCTATTCAGTCTCATTTGTATCTTGAAGAGTCATAACTTTGGTTTTAGGTCTATCACCTTGTAATGGCCAAATCCTTGTTAATGAAACCAGTGATTCTTCATATTCACATCAATAGGTGTTGTTTAGACCTCCATATTTGTCTTCTTGCTACAACTCCCCATATTCCCCATTAGAAGTTCCTATGAGATTCAAATAACTAATTATGGTATAAGCTATAATGCTAGTTTCTTACTTTGACTTGCATCTACACCTTGGTAGGATGCTTAATCACGTCATCAAGAGTTCTAAAAGGCTGAATCTAAGCCTTTCATGAAATCTCATAACCAAAACCCAGTACAAAGCATACAATCCCTCTGTGTAGTGGCTCTTGAGCATCTCAAAGTTGTTTTGAGAGATTAAACTCTTCTATTCACTCTCATTTGTATCTTGAAGAGTCATAACTTTGGTTTTAGGTCTATAAGCTTGAAATGGCCAAATCCTTGTCAATGAAACCATTGGTTCTTCATATTCACATCAATAGGTTTTGTTTAAACCTCCATATGTGTCTTCTTGCTATAACTCCCCATATTCCCCATTAGAAACTCCTATGAGATTCAAAGAACTAATTATGGTATAAGCTATAATGCTAGTTTCTTACTTTGACTTGCATCTACACCTTGGTAGCATGCTTCAATTACGTCATCAAGAGTTCTAAAAGGCTGAATCTAACCTTTTCATCAGGTTTCACCACCAAACTTCAGTACAAGTCCTACAATCCCCCCCTGTTGTGGCCTTGAACATCTCAAGGCTGTTTTGAGAGATTAAACTCCTATTGACTCTCATTTGTATCTTGAAGAGTCATAACTTTGGTTTAAGGTTTATCAGCTTGTAATGGCCAAATCCTTGTCAATGAAACCAGTGATTTTTCATATTCACATCAATAGGTGTTGTTTAAACCTCCATATTTGTCTTCATGATACAATTCCCCATATTCCCCATTAGAAACTCCTATGAGATTCAAAGAACGAATTATGGTATAAGCTATAATGCTAGTTTCTTACTTTGACTTGCATCTACACCTTGGTAGCATGCTTAATCACGTCATCAAGAGTTCTAAAAGGCAGAATCTAAGCCTTTCATGAAATCTAATAACCGAAACCCAGTACAAAGCATACAATCCTCTGTGTGTAGTGGCTCTTGAGCATCTCAAAGCTGTTTTGAGAGATTAAACTCTTCTATTCAGTCTCATTTGTATCTTGAAGAGTCATAACTTTGGTTTTAGGTCTATCACCTTGTAATGGCCAAATCCTTGTTAATGAAACCAGTGATTCTTCATATTCACATCAATAGGTGTTGTTTAGACCTCCATATTTGTCTTCTTGCTACAACTCCCCATATTCCCCATTAGAAGTTCCTATGAGATTCAAAGAACTAATTATGGTATAAGCTATAATGCTAGTTTTTTACTTTGACTTGCATCTACACCTTGGTAGCATGCTTAATCACGTCATCAAGAGTTCTAAAAGGCTGAATCTAAGCCTTTCATGAAATCTCATAACCAAAACCCAGTACAAAGCATACAATCCCTCTGTGTAGTGGCTCTTGAGCATCTCAAAGCTGTTTTGAGAGATTAAACTCTTCTATTCACTCTCATTTGTATCTTGAAGAGTCATAACTTTGGTTTTAGGTCTATAAGCTTGTAATGGCCAAATCCTTGTCAATGAAACAAGTGATTTTTCATATTCACATCAATAGGTGTCGTTTAAACCTCCATATGTGTCTTCTTGCTACAACTCCCCATATTCCCTATTAGAAACTCCTATGAGATTCAAAGAACTAATTATGGTATAAGCTATAATGCTAGTTTCATACTTTGACTTGCATCTACACTTTGGTAGCATGCTTAATCACGTCATCAAGAGTTCTAAAAGGCTGAATCTAAGCCTTTCATGAAGTTTTATCACCAAACTCAGTACAAAGCATACAATCCCTCTATGTAGTGGCCTTGAACATCTCAAAGCTGTTTTGAGACATTAAACTCCTATTTACTCTCATTTGTATCTTGAAGAGTCATAACTTTGGTTTTAGCTCTATCAGATTGTAATGGCCAAATCCTTGTCAATGAAACTAGTGATTCTTCATATTTACATCAATAGGTGTTGTTTAGACCTCCATATTTGTCTTCTTGCTACAACTCCCCATATTCCCCATTAGAAACTCCTATGAGATTCAAAGAACTAATTATGGTATAAGCTATAATGCTAGTTTCTTACTTTGACTTGCATCTACACCTTGGTAGGATGCTTAATCACGTCATCAAGAGTTCTAAAAGGCTGAATCTAAGCCTTTCATGAAATCTCATACCCAAAACCCAAGTACAAAGCATACAATCCCCTGTGTAGTGGCTCTTGAGCATCTCAAAGTTGTTTTGAGAGATTAAACTCTTCTATTCACTCTCATTTGTATCTTGAAGAGTCATAACTTTGGTTTTAGGTCTATAAGCTTGAAATGGCCAAATCCTTGTCAATGAGACCATTGGTTCTTCATATTCACATCAATAGGTTTTGTTTAAACCTCCATATGTGTCTTCTTGCTATAACTCCCCATATTCCCCATTAGAAACTCCTATGAGATTCAAAGAACTAATTATGGTATAAGCTATAATGCTAGTTTCTTACTTTGACTTGCATCTACACCTTGGTAGCATGCTTAATCACATCATCAAGAGTGCTAAAAGGCTGAATCTAAGCCTTTGATGAAGTTTCATCACTCAAACCCTCTACAAAGCCTACAATCCTCTCTAGTGGCCTTGAACATCTCAAAGCTGTTTTGAGAGATTAAACTCCATATTGACTCTCATTTGTATCTTGAAGAGTCATAACTTTGGTTTTAGGTTTTTCAGCTTGTAATGGTCAAATCCTTGTCAACGAAAGCATTGATTCTTCATATTCACATCAATAGGTGTTGTTTAAACCTCCATATTTGTCTTCATGCTACAATTCCCCATATTCCCCATTAGAAACTCCTATGAGATTCAAAGAACCAATTATGGTATAAGCTATAATGCTAGTTTCTTACTTTGACTTGCATCTACACTTTGGTAGCATGCTTAATCACGTCATCAAGAGTTCTAAAAGGCTGAATCTAAGCCTTTCATGAAATCTCATAACCAAAACCCAGTACAAAGCATACAATCCCTCTGTGTAGTGGCTCTTGAGCATCTCAAAGCTGTTTTGAGAGATTAAACTCTTCTATTCACTCTCATTTGTATCTTGAAGAGTCATAACTTTGGTTTTAGGTCTATAAGCTTGTAATGGCCAAATCCTTGTTAATGAAACCAGTGATTCTTCATATTCACATCAATAGGTGTTGTTTAGACCTCCATATTTGTCTTCTTGCTACAACTCCCCATATTCCCCATTAGAAGTTCCTATGAGATTCAAAGAACTAATTATGGTATAAGCTATAATGCTAGTTTCTTACTTTGACTTGCATCTACACCTTGGTAGGATGCTTAATCACGTCATCAAGAGTTCTAAAAGGCTGAATCTAAGCCTTTCATGAAATCTCATAACCAAAACCCAGTACAAAGCATACAATCCCTCTGTGTAGTGGCTCTTGAGCATCTCAAAGCTGTTTTGAGAGATTAAACTCTTCTATTCACTCTCATTTGTATCTTGAAGAGTCATAACTTTGGTTTTAGGTCTATAAGCTTGAAATGGCCAAATCCTTGTCAATGAGACCATTGGTTCTTCATATTCACATCAATAGGTTTTGTTTAAACCTCCATATGTGTCTTCTTGCTATAACTCCCCATATTCCCCATTAGAAACTCCTATGAGATTCAAAGAACTAATTATGGTATAAGCTATAATGCTAGTTTCTTACTTTGACTTGCATCTACACCTTGGTAGCATGCTTAATCACGTCATTAAGAGTTCTAAAAGGCTGACTCTAAGCCTCTCATGAAGTTTTATCACCAAACCTCAGTACAAAGCATACGATCCCCCTATGTAGTGGCCTTGAACATCTCAAAGCTGTTTTGAGAGATTAAACTCCATTGACTCTCATTTGTATCTTGAAGAGTCATAACTTTGGTTTTAGGTTTATAAGCTTGTAATGGCCAAATCCTTGTCAATGAAACTAGTGATTTTTCATATTCACATGAATAGGTGTTGTTTAAGCCTCCATGTGTGTCTTCTTGCTACAACTCCCAAATTCACCATTAGAAACTCCTATGAGATTCAAAGAACTAATTATGGTATAAGCTATAATGCTAGTTTCATACTTTGACTTGCATCTACACTTTGGTAGCATGCTTAATCACGTCATCAAGAGTTCTAAAAGGCTGAATCTAAGCCTTTCATGAAATCTCATAACCAAAACCCAGTACAAAGCATACAATCCCTCTCTGTAGGGGCTCTTGAGCATCTCAAAACTGTTTTGAGAGATTAAACTCTTCTATTGACTCTCATTTGTATCTTGAAGAGTCATAACTTTGGTTTTAGGTCTATCAGCTTGTAATGGCCAAATCCTTGTCAATGAAACCAATGATTCTTCATATTCACATCAATAGGTGTTGTTTAGACCTCCATATTTGTCTTCTTGCTACAACTCCCCATATTCCCCATTAGAAGTTCCTATGAGATTCAAATAACTAATTATGGTATAAGGTATAATGCTAGTTTCTTACTTTGACTTGCATCTACACCTTGGTAGCATGCTTAATCACGTCATCAAGAGTTCTAAAAGGCTGAATCTAAGCCTTTCATGAAATCTCATAACCAAAACCCAGTACAAAGCATACAATCCCTCTGTGTAGTGGCTCTTGAGCATCTCAAAGCTGTTTTGAAAGATTAAACTCTTCTATTCACTCTCATTTGTATCTTGAAGAGTCATAACTTTGGTTTTAGGTCTATAAGCTTGTAATGGCCAAATCCTTGTCAATGAAACAAGTGATTCTTCATATTCACATCAATAGGTGTCGTTTAAACCTCCATATGTGTCTTCTTGCTACAACTCCCCATATTCCCCATTAGAAACTCCTATGAGATTCAAAGAACTAATTATGGTATAAGCTATAATGCTAGTTTCATACTTTGACTTGCATCTACACTTTGGTAGCATGCTTAATCACGTCATCAAGAGTTCTAAAAGGCTGAATCTAAGCCTTTCATGAAATCTCATCACCAAAACCCAGTACAAAGCATACAATCCGTCTGTGTAGTACCTCTTGAACATCTCAAAGCTGTTTTGAGAGATTAAACTCCTATTTACTCTCATTTGTATCTTGAAGAGTCATAACTTTGGTTTTAGGTCTATCAGATTGTAATGGCCAAATCCTTGTCAGTGAAACCAGTGATTCTTCATATTCACATCAATAGGTGTTGTTTAAACCTCCATATTTGTCTTCTTGCTATAACTCCCCATATTCCCCGTTAGAAACTCCTATGCGATTCAAAGAACTAATTATGATATAAGCTATAATGCTAGTTTCTTACTTTGACTTGCATCTACACCTTGGTAACATGCTTAATCACGTCATCAAGAGTTCTAAAAGGCTGAATCTAAGCCTTTCATGAAATCTCATAACCAAAACCCAGTACAAAGCATACAATCCCTCTGTGTAGTGGCTCTTGAATATCTCAAACCTGTTTTGAGAGATTAAACTCCTATTGACTCTATTTTGTATCTTGAAGAGTCATAACTTTGGTTTTAGGTCTATCAGCTTGTAATGGCCAAATCCTTGTTAATGAAACCAGTGAATCTTCATATTCACATCAATAGGTAATGTTTAGACCTCCATATTTGTCTTCTTGCTACAACTCCCCATATTCCCCATTAGAAGTTCCTATGAGATTCAAAGAACTAATTATGGTATAAGCTATAATGCTAGTTTCTTACTTTGACTTGCATCTACACCTTGGTAGCATGCTTAATCACGTCATCAAGAGTTCTAAAAGGCTGAATCTAAGCCTTTCATGAAATCTCATAACCAAAACCCAGTACAAAGCATACAATCCCTCTGTGTAGTGGCTCTTGAGCATCTCAAAGCTGTTTTGAGAGATTAAACTCTTCTATTCACTCTCATTTGTATCTTGAAGAGTCATAACTTTGGTTTTAGGTTTATAAGCTTGAAATGGCCAAATCCTTGTCAATGAGACCATTGATTCTTCATATTCACATCAATAGGTTTTGTTTAAACCTCCATATGTGTCTTCCTGCTATAACTCCCCATATTCCCCATTAGAAACTCCTATGAGATTCAAAGAACTAATTATGGTATAAGCTATAATGCTAGTTTCTTACTTTGACTTGCATCTACACTTTGGTAGCATGCTTAATCACGTCATCAAGAGTTCTAAAAGGCTGAATCTAAGCCTTTCATGAAGTTTCATCACCAAAACTCAGTACAAAGCCTACAATCCCTCTATGTAGTGGCCTTGAATATCTCAAAGCTGTTTTG
>CM051366.1:315191-346740 GCA_028015245.1 Cardamine occulta
TTTAAAAGAGATAGTTAGGATTCATGGCATGCCCCAGAACTATTGTTAGTGATAGGGACACTAAGTTCTTGAGCTACTTTTTGGAAAAGCTTACTTTGATGCAAAAAGGTAGGAGCTAAGTTGTTATTTTCAATACTTGTAAATCCCTCGATCGATGAGTAGCTGAAGTTGTGAGTCGAACTTTGTCTATACTACGTGCTTGATCAAAAGAACTTGAAAACTTGGGAGAAGATTGTTTGCGCATGTTGAATTTGCATATAATCCACTACGGTGCATTGACCTACAAAGTTTTCTCCATTAAAGAAGTGTCTATGGATTTAATCCTATTTCTCCTTTTGGATCCCCCCTTGCTACCTTTGAGTGAAGAACAAGCATAGATGGGAAAGAAGAAATTGAACTTGTTAAGCAGGATCCATGAAAGCTAGGAAAAGAACATAGAGGAGAAAACCAAACAATATGAAGAAAATATGCCAACAAGGGCGGCGTAAGAAGATCTTTGAAGAAGGAGACTGGAGTGTGGATACATTTGAGGAAAGAAAGATTTCCGGTGAAGAAAGTCCAAGCGAAACCAGGAATTGATGGACATTCAGTCACAAAAGGATCGAGTGACAATGCTTACCAATTTGATCTACAAAAGGTAAGTACAAAAGTGAGTTACAATTTTTAATGTTGCTGACCGAATTCCTTTGTTGCAGATGAACCACGATTTGAGGTCAAATCCTTTTCAAGAAAGAGGGGATGATGTGATCATGGACAGCAATCAAATGCAGCATGAACTTTGAGGGAGAGCATACATGGAGTTGAGGATTTATTGGTTATACCAAGTGGACCTATGACAAGAAGCAAAAACCAAGGCACTTCAGAATCCAATCCAATGGACTTCTCACTCCAAGTCCTTGTAATCATCAAGCATCTAAGGATTTCACAAAGTACATTGGATAATAGAATATCTTGATGGCAACACCTTCTCAAATGGATTAATAACAAAGAGGGTGATCCATTTGTACTCTTTCCCCTAACCTTTGGGTTTTCCAATGGGTTTTTTCAAGGAAGGGTTTAATGAGCTAAATTGGATCACTTATTCGTCAAGTCCATGAGGGAACCTCTCCAAAGGCCAAAAAGTTCTCTTGGTCCCAAATAAAGGCTTAATTTCGTGGAAGCTGAAGAAAGGAAGAGATATTTTCAAGCATTTTTTAGTATTTTTAGTAATTTTAGTTTATTTTAGCCTTTAAGTGTGTTTAGATATTTTCTACTTTCTTGTGCTATATCAGCGCGCCTGGAACTTCTGAAATAATCAATCAACTTTCTTTTTAGCTATTTTTAGTGAATCTCTTTTTGTTCTTTTAGAACTTTCGATTGCTTGGTGTTTGCCATATCCACGATGAAACCTTGTCTCTCTATGGTGTTAAGCGTATCACGAGGAGACATTGAGGTATATCAAGAGCCTTCTCAACTCTTGTGTGACCATTGATCCATCATCTATCCATCTTTCCATTTCCACAACTCGAAAGTGCTAGAGATCCTTGGGAGGATAGCATCAACAAGTCACCCATTAGATTGTTCTTGGAAACTTTGTAGATCTGAGGAAAAAGCAATGATCGCTAACTGGATCTAATCATCTCGGCAAGCTTAAAAAACAAAATTAACTTAGGAATATGAACGAGACAATTATCGCTTTGGGTTTAAATCTTCTTAAGATCTATAGAAATAAAGTTAAGAACAACCAGATCTAAGGATCCAGAAACTCAACTTTCAGGATCTCGATGCAATACCACATGATCTGAAACTCCTGGCGTAAGGAATCGATTCTGAAGTTGAGAAAATCGAGGTATCAAAAATCTGGGAATTTCAGATCATGAGCAAAGGAAAGTGGATCGAGTTTAGGCGCTGAAGAGCTCGGATTTGGCTAAAAACTTACTGGCGCGGAGTTAAGGATCTGCGTAGGTTGTTCCTGAAGTTTCGGCTCGATCTGACGAGTGAAAGCAAGGGCAGGGGCAAAGATGTAGCGGATCTGATGGTGATTTTTTGGAGCTAAGTGGAGTGAATAGCTTTTGTTACGAGGTTATGAGCTTCTCTTGAACAGTTGAGTCCTTCCTTTGATGGATTTTAGAGACCAAAAGGATGAGCGAGTTGGATTTCCCAACTAGTGAACTATCTAAAGAGTTGGATGAAAATAGAAGATAGTTGATTTCAAAGATAGAGGGATTTACAAGTCTTTAAATTTCAAGGAGTTCTATCTAAATCAAGTTAAATGAAAATGGGCCTAAAAAGTAATGGCCAAAACTTAAATATAGATATAAATGGGTTTTCTTGTCAATTGTGATCCCTAAGCCTCATTAAAACCTTACTTGCCAAAACCCAGTGGAATGAAAAGACAAGTGAAGGAAAAAGAGTGCGAGATGGATCACAAACCCGTTCATAAGCCTCTTCACAGGCCGAATCGATACTAAGGCATTATGGACTGGTGATTCTTCTTCTTGATTCTCCTCATCATTCCAGCTACCAACTGGTTGAGTTGTTTGTGGTTTAGCTCTAGTTATTGGTCGGTTGGCATATCCATTGTCTTAGCGGCTCCCTGATCATCTCCTAGCTCCTCCTGACCTCGAGGTTCCTCTTCTTCCCTCCCTCAACTCGTGTTCTTGTTATCATCTCCTCCTCTTGAAAAGGAGTTTGTCTGAAATCTGGATCCTCTGCAACAAAAGGGATCAAGTCAGACACATTGAAACTGGAACTAACTTCATACTTACCTTGAAGATCGAGTTGATAGGCGTTTTCATTGATCCTCTTGGTGAGTATGAATGGTCCATCAATTGATTAGATTTGGACTTCCTCTCCGTTGAGAACCTTTCCTTGCGTAGATGCAACCAAACTTGGTCACCTTCTTCAAATACCACTCGGCGCCTTCCTTTGTTAGCTTGGTTGGCATATTGTTTAGTCCTCTTTTCTATTTCTATGAGCCTTAGCATGAATCTGTTTAACTAAATCAGCCTTCTTTTTTCCATCTAAGCTGATTCACCACTCATGGGTAAAAGGTTAAATCCGAGGAGGAGACAAAAGGATTAAAAGCCGCAAGCAATCTCAAATGGTGAGTACTTAGATGCAGAATGAATGGCGATTATATACAAATTCGACGTAAGGGTAAACATTCTTCCCAAATCACGGATGTTTTTTCTTAATTAATGCTTGTTTAAGAAGATTACCTAGAGTCCTATTGACACCTCGGTTTGGTCCCGTGAGGATGACATGATTGAGAGTACTAGCTTAGTTCCTGGTTTTGACCACCGCAGTTCTCCAAAAATAACTTAAAACCAGTGTCACTATCATATAATGGTCCTAGGCATGCTTGAGGAAACAATCTCTAAAAAAAAGAGCTACATGGGAAGCATCATGGTCTTATAGCAAGCGATAAAATGGGACATCTTAGAGAATCTATCTGACTACTAAGATAGAATCCTTTCGATTCAAAGTTCTTGGTAAACCTACTATGAAATCCATTGAAATGTCAGTCAGGATGAGTAGGAATAAGTAAAAAAATATAAAACCGGTTGGTTAACCTTGGATTTTAATATTTGCAGTTGCATCGAGAACGGATCCTCTCGACATCGTTTTAAGTGAGGCGATTAAAAATTTTGTACACCTTAAGTGTCTTAGCATATAAGTGACCCATCAGACCCCCTCATGAGCTTCACGACTAAAAGATCTCGAACAGACCGATTAGGGAATCGAGGCGATTATCAAGAAGCAGAAACGTATCTTGAAAACATTTTCCCCAGCAAATTTTCCACTTTTGGTAAAGGCTTCCTTAAAATCGTTATCATCGGCATATAGCTCTTTCAAGTGCTCAAATCCAAGCAGTTTAGTTTCCAAAGTTGAGAAGAGTGTACCTCCGAAAGGGCATCGCCCCTTCATTCTCTTACCTTGTTTGTGCTTAATGACAGGGAAATGTCTCAATGAATTCTACCCATAGGGCATGCCTCTTGTTAAGCATATGCTGTCCTTTTAAGTGCTTAAGTGATTGGTGATCAATATGGATAACGAACTCCTCGACCATAGATAATTTGCCATTTTAAAGTGATCCGACCAAGCGTAGAGGCTCCTTATCATAGGTTGGATAATTTAAGGTTGATCCACTTAACCTCTCACTGAAATAGGCTATAGGCTTCTTGTCTTGCATCAGTACTGCACCAATCCCTAATCTGAAGCATCACTCAATCTCAAAATTTTTAGTAAAATCGGGGAGAATGAGAATTGGTGCGATAATAAGCTTATCCTTCAAATTTGGAATGCCTCCTCCTGCGGTTGTTCCATTTGAAACCAACTTCCTTTTGATAACCGGAAAGTGGTTGCGGCAATGGTTTTGAAGTCTTTGACAAACCTTCTATAAAAAGCAGTCCATGGAAGCTGTAAATTTTGCTTTGATGGGACTAAGCCAATCTTTGATGGCTTTAATCTTCTCCTCATAGACCTTAATGCCATCTCTTAACCACGAAACCCTAGAAAGACAAGGTTATCTGTACCCAAAGGAACATTTCTTAAAAGTTGGCAAGAAGTCTTTCCTTCTAGCGCCTTGCTCAAGACGAACATGCTCAAAATGATCAATCAAGTTCTTACTATAAATCAAGATGTCATCAAAGTAAAGCTACCACAAAGGCACCAATGTAAGCTCTAAGAATATGATTATCAATCTCATGAAAGTACTAGGTACATTAGTGAGACCAAATGACATACCAACTCTCATAAAGACCATGCTTAGTTTTAAATGTCGTTTTCCATTCATCCCTTCCTTCATTCTAATGTGATGATAGCCACTTTTAAATCAATCTTAGAAAAGATACAAGAACCATGCAATTCATAGCGTATCATCAAGTCTAGGGATAGGATGGTGATGCTTAACCGTGATGTTGTTTATCGCTCTACGGGTCCACACATCATCAACTTCCATCTTTTGGGGACAAGAATGCAGGAACAGCATAAGGACTCATACTTTCACGAATAAAGCCCTTATCCATCGGTTAGATCGACTGCTTTTGAAGTTCTTTTTGTTTAAGTGGGATTGGTTGTCTGATTAGTCGGTTTTGGAAGAAGCAGACCACAGGACAAAGTCAATCGATGTTAGATTCCTCTTATAGGTGGTAACCCTTTGAGATTTCTTCAGGAATACTTCAGCAAAATCCTGCAAAATTTTAAGCATTTCACTCGGTAATACGGGTGTAAGATCGATCGTAGTCTTAGCAATTCCTTATAAACAAATAAGAGCACAAATTTATCTGTAGACATAGCACTCTTGACTTCACTATGATGAGCTAAAGTTAGACTTCTTTCTGCTAGTATCCTTGTTGTTCTTGAGTTGAAGCTGGTCTTGATAGACCTCATTAAAGTTAAAGGAACGAGTGGTTTTTTGCCCTTGAACCACAAAGAATGGCGATTTGTGTATCCATCATGGATTGCTTTGTGATCAGACTGCCAAGGACGCCCAAAAAGTATGTATCCTGCCTCCTGGGTAGCACGTCACATAGTATTTAGTCCTCATACTTGCCAATAGAAATTGAAACCAGCACTTGATTATGCACTTCATTTCGCCTTTCTCGTTTAGCCATTGCAGTTATATGGTTGAGGATGAGGTTGTAGCGGGTTGAGCTTCTTGACCATAGTTTCACTAGCTACATTGGTGCATTTACCCCCATCGATGATAAGGCTGACTCTTTACCATTTACTAAGCATCTAGTGTGGAGCAGATTCTCCTTTCTCTTCTTCCATGGGTTTAGGCTGTAATTGAGAGTCCTTCTAGCAACTATGATGTTTCCTTGAGACGAAATTCTTCACTTTCTTCCATAAGCTCTTCTTCATTCTCATCAGGTGCGTTATATTCACCATTGTCCAGTATCATTACTCAGAGTGTTAGAGCACTCATTGGCATAATGACCTGCGTCCATGGCATTTAAAACAAGTAACATATCTCGATCGAGCTCCTCTTGGTTTAGCATCTGTTTCTACATCCGCTTTTCCTTTAGAACTTCGTGGTGGCAACCTCTTTGGGCCCGATAGATGGCTTATAAGTTTGTTGAAACTTGAAACTTATCTTCTCTCTTGTACTCGGGTTTTATACTTTGTTGATTACCAAAACTAGACCTTGTTTTGCTTCTCCTTACAAGTTGCTGCTCTATAAGAGTAGCCTTGTGTAACATTTCTTCAAGGTCCACATAGTGTTGCATCTCGACTTGATCTTGAATTTCCTGTTGAGACCTCCAGAAACCTTGCCATAGTGGCTTCTCTATCTTCTGAGATATCAGCTCTGACATCAATGTTTCCATTTCTTGAAAATAGTCCTCCACAGACTTGCTACTTGCGTTATTCTCCCTAAGCCTTTGATGCAGCTCTCTGTTGTAATGACTTGGAACAAACCGTTCCCTTAATAGAGCCTTCGTCGCCTCCGACTTTTTATAGGGAGTTCACCGTTAGGCCTTCTAGTTGTGACTAGCTGATCCCACCCGAGAGCATAATCATAAAATTCGGTGCTAGCTTCACCTTACTCTCTTCCGTATAATATTGGCGGTCAAACACCAGCTCAATCTTCTTTTCCCCTCTAAATATGCATCTGGATCATTCTTTCCATGGAATGGTGGAATTTTGAGCTTTAGACCATTAAGGTTGCTAGTTCTTTGATCATTGGCTACCCGTTGTTGTCTCTGGCTTCTATTGCTATAGTGTGAGCGATCCTACTATTTCCATAGTAGTCTGTAGCTTCTTCATCATCGTGTTCATCCGATTTGCTCCGGGTGTTCCTCTTGCAGGCGATGTTCTGCATCATTTCTTTCTTGTTCAGCATCGAAGTAGGCTTAAGTTCTTGTCGTAGGGCTGTGATCTGAGCAGCCATCATTTGTTCAAACTTTCTGTGTCATGGCTTCAATCGGAAGCTTGTTGTTGGTTGTATTACTTCTTGCATCATCATCGGTCATATTTTATGGAAAACAACAAGCAAACAAGTCACCTGATAGATTGTTCTTGTAGAAACTTTTGCGGATCTAAGGAAAACAAGCAGTCACTAACTAGATCCGATCATCTCAGCAAGAAAACAAAATTAACTAGGAATATGAGCAGACAATTCTGCTGGGTTTTAAATCTTCTTAAGATCTATAGAAATAAAGTTAGGAACAACCAGATCTAAGGATCAGAAACTCAACTTTCAGATCTACGCTCGATGCCACATGAATCTGAACCTCCTGGCGTAAGGATCGATTCTGAAGTTGAGAAAGTCAGGTGTCAAAATCCGGGATTTCAGATCATGAGCACGGGCGGGTGGATCGAGTTTGGGCGCGGAAGAGCTCGGATTTGGCTAAAACTTATGAGCGCGGAGTTAAGGATCTGCGTGGGTTGTTCCTCAAGTTTTGGCTCGATCGACGAGTGAAAGAAGCGAAAGCAGGGGCAAAGATGTAGCGGATCTGATGGTGATTTTGGAGCTAAGTGGAGTGAATAGCTTTAGTTAGAGTTCGGGCTTCTCTTGAACAGCTGAGTCCTTCCTTTGATGGATTTTGAGACCAAAGGATGAGCGAGGTTGGATTTCCCAACTAGTGAACTATCTAGAGAGTTGGATGAAAATAGAAGATAGTTGATTTCAAAGATAGAGTTTACAAGTCTTTAGAATTTCTAGGGTTACGTCTAAATCGGGTTAAATGAAAATGGGCCTAAAAGAAAGTAATGGCCAAAGCTTAAATATAGATATAAATGGGTTCTCTTGTCCAATTGTGATCCATAAGCCTCATTAAAACCTTACTTGCCAAAACCGGTGGAACAAAAGACAAGTGAAGGAAAAAGAGTGCGAATGGATCACAAGCCCATTTATACCTCTTCCTGGCTGAATCGATACTAAGGCATTGTGGACTGGTGATTCTTCTTCTTGATTCTGCTTCATCATTCCAGCCACCAATTGGTTGAGTTGTTTGGCCTTAGCTCTAGTTATTGGTCCGGTTGGCATATCCATTGTCTTAGCAGACTCCGCGATCATCTCCTAGCTCCTCCTCCACCTCGAGGTTCCTCTTCTTCCTCCTCGTTGCTCAGGTTCATATCATCTCCTCCCTCTTGAAAAGGATTTGTCCACAAATCTGGATCATCTGCAATAAAAGGGATCAAGTCGGACACATTGAAGCTGGAACTAACCGTACTTACCTTGAAGATCGAGGTTGATAGGCGTTTTCATTGATCCTCTTAAGTGACTATGAATGGTTTTTAGTGATGAAACTACATCAAAGGATGACAATCAGCCATTTAGGACTCTTGATGACGTGATGAAGCATGATACCAAGTTTGAGAAGCTAGTAAAGTAAGAAAAAGCATTATACCTTATCCTGCATTTCTTTTAATTTTTTTACTCCGATTGGAGTTTGTAATGGTGAATTTGTGAGTTGTAGCAAGAAGAAATATACAGAGGCTTAAAGTACACATCTTGATGTAAATATGATGGATCAATGCTTTTATTGAAAAGGATTTAGCTAATTTTAAGCTGATAGTCATAAAAATGGAGTAATATCCTTAAAGATACATATTGGAGTGAATAGAAGTGTTGAAGTGTAGTCAAAGGAGGTGGATCTCCTACACTTGCTTTGAGATGTTCAAGAGCCTTACATAGAGCCATTTCAGGATTTGTTTAAGGTTTTAGTGATGAAACTTCATCAAAGGATTAGAATCAGCTATATAGGACTATTGATGAAGTTATGAAGCATGATACCAAGTTGGAGAACCTAGTAAAGTGACAAAAAACATTATAGCTTATCTGCATTGCTTTTAGTTTGTTTGAATCTCATTGGAGTTTCTAATGGTGAATTTGATAGTTTTAGTAAGAAGACATATATAGAGGCTTAAACTACAGATATTGATGTGAATATGAAGGATCAATGCTTTCATTGAAAAGGATTTAGCTAATTTTAAGCTGATAGTCATAAAAATGGAGTAATATCCCTTAAAGATACATATTGGAGTGAATAGAAGTGTTGAAGTGTAGTCAAGGAGGTGGATCTCCTACACTTGCTTTGAGATGTTCAAAGCCACTACATAAAAGCCATTGTAGGCTTTGTTTAAGGTTTTGTGATGAAACTACATCAAGGATGACAATCAGCCATTTAGGACTCTTGATGACGTGATGAAGCATGATACCAAGTTTGAGAAGCTAGTAAAAGTAAGAAAAAAACATTACACCTTATCCTGCATTTCTTTTAATTTTTTTACTCTCATAGGAGTTTGTAATGGTGAATTTGGGAGTTGCAGCAAGAAAAAATATATAAAGGCTTAAAAGTACACATTATTGAGAAAAGGCGTTAGTGAAGAAGGCCGGTACTATTCATCCGAGACCAAGATTACTATTCATCCGTGAATCTATTGAGAAAAGGCATTCCACGAAGAAGATAGAATACTATTCATCTAGGTACTATTCATCGAGACCTGAGATTACTATTCATCCCGTCTTGTAGGCTGCGGTTTCATTATTGCTGCATTTTTTTTTATTTAGGGCTTCCTCCTTCAACTATAAAAGGAAGACCCCCTCCCTGTAACCTAATTGATAATTCCGCCTCCTTTGGTCTAAAAGCCCTTAGGGGCTGCGATTTTCATCTCTAGCTTCTCTCTAATTATTCATGCTTATTCTCCTTTATTTATGCTTAATCTCTTATTCTCTCTAGTTTAATTTTGCATAATCTCCCATTCTCTTTTACTTGTTTTATGCATCTATTCTCTTAATTCTCTCATTCTCTTATGTTTATTTCTGCATTTATTCTTCCATGGTATCAGAGCAGATGGTGATGAAGAAAGGATGGAAGCTTGAAAGAATGGATTTGGTGCTTAAAACTGCCTCTCCATTTCAATGGTTTTGGCTTAGCTCAACGTTTTTCTCTTCATTCTTAAGCCCCAGCCTTTTCTCCAAGCCATGTTTATAGATCCTTTATGACAATGAGGGAGAAGGAAGTGAGGCGTGGTGAAGAACCCTAAGAGAAAAAAGAAATCTGTGAGCTGAAAGCTCCTAGCTATTGGTATCTTTGGATCCATGGTTTGCTGGGCTCAGATTCTTTTCTCATCATCTCTAAGCCTCATTTGTCTTCTCTAAGTCATTGTTAGTTTTGAATAAGACTCAAAATCGTTTTTTTTTATCTTTAAAACCTTGTATGAATTTTTAGTTCCGTTGGAATAGAAAAGTGAAATCCATTGTAATTTTTGATTTAGCTTTGCGATTTGGGTGATTCAAAACATGGAAACCACGCTGAATGGTGCTTAATTTCTATAGATCTAATGCACCTAGTGTCGTGATATCTATGTTCATTTTATTCTGCTTTTGACAATGAAGAGATGAGTTTGGTGGCTGTGGATAATAAACCACAGAAGAGAAAAGAAATAAGTATGCTACAAGCGCTTAATCCATGGATTAATGGTTTTGCTGGGCACTAATCTACTCTCTTTAAACCCCATCTGAAATCTCTAAGTCATCCGTTTAGTGTCTTAAAGCTGTGTTGAAAATCGGTTAAAGGAAGGTGAACCTGGGTTCATTTTGCTCTTATGAGAGTAAATGACCTTGCTGAATCCAAGCTTCCAATTAAAGGGAGGAGAACCTGGGTTCATTCAGCTCTTATGAGTGTAAATGACCTTGCTGAATCAAAGCTTCCTTGAAAGAGATTTATAGTAAAAAGCTTCTTCCTTGTGGAAACAAGCATAAACTAAAATTAAATCATCTTCTCTTCAAAAGCGAGTTGATTCAGCTAAAGGAAAGAGACCCTAGTTCATTATGCCCTTGTGGGTAGAAATGGCCTTATTGAATCCAATTCCTCTTTGCTGAGAACCATAGTAAAATTTGCTTAACCCTTATGGATTGGGCGTGTGAAGCTATGATGAATCCGGCTTTAAGGAAAGAACCATGTCTCATTTAGCTCTTATGAGTTTACATGGGCATGTTGAATCAAATTTCCTTTTAAATCAAAAGAATGAGAACCTTGATGAATCTGTGGCTAGAGTCCTAGAGGAACCTGAATCTTTTTAAATAAGGAAAGGAAACCTTAAGGATACTTCATGGCTGTAGAACCTTCTTGAATCAAGTTCTTTTGATCAAAATCAGACCTTGGACTACTTTCAAAATATTTTAAGTCCTTGGTTCCTTCAATCTTTAAATTATTTTTCATTTCTATTCCTTGAATTTAAAACCTTGGACCGCTTCTAAGCGTTGAAGCCCCTGGTTCGTGAGTTTGCTCCCTAAGGTGAAATGGTCAGTATTAAAATTCCTTGTGAGTTTAAAATATACCTAAGATCATTTTTCACGAGTTAAATCATGACTAGCTGCTTTAAAAGCACTTGAAGTCCATGATTGTTTTCAAAAGATGAACATTGATCTGGGAAAATATTTTTTATGTGAAGTATTTCCAAATAAATCATTGTTCATCCCTTGTTTTCAAATGAAAAGATGAATCTTAGTCTGCTTTCTTTCTTATGAATGTGAAACAAAATATGGCTTTGGTACATCTCAGTTTTGCCAAGGATAAAATTTTGGTCGAGTTTTATATCTTAATGATTTGAAAATTCCTAAGACCATAATTAAATCCAAGCTCTCGTAAGAGAGTAAATAGTCTTTATGGTGAAGAACCATAAAGAGGAAATTTTTTCTACTAACCCTTGTGTATGCATAGGTAAAAGTGTATAAATCACAAGAAGAAAATGCATGAAGATCACATTGATCAATCCAATTCATGACTAATGGGGCCTTATCTGAGTTATCGACCCAAGGTACACTTGAACTTGTCATTAATTTGAATATCTTTGAGTCTTGTGAATTATTTCTCTTATTTCTTTAATATGCAAACCAATTTGTTTTACCTTCTTAAACCCCCATGGCGATTACTTACTGAATTTAAGTCCTCTATGAAGGGTTTAAACAAGAAAGCGGGATTATTCTTGGTGAGAGAAGTGTTAAAGAAGAAGGGGACACATAGGAAGAAATAGAGTAAAGAAGTCCTTGGAGCTTACATATTCATAAGATGGATAAAGAACGGTGTTACTCAAGAAATGTTGAGAAGAAGATCCATAAGGTGTTCCCAAAATCATTACAAGAAGATCGACTCACCATACTTGTTTGCGGATCATAAACCACAAGGAAAACTCTCTAAACTCTTGCTTATTCCATCGTACTTGGTGTTCCGATTTGTTTTCGTCTTGATATCATTAAATTCATTTCTCTTATGTGTTACACTATATTTTATCTAAACTTCTTAAAATCCCGGCCATTGCTTTAAAATTTTGTATCTCATGATGAAGGTACAAAGGAGTAAGTGCCGTTACTATTCTCCCAAGTTTAGAGACAAAGAAAGGATCACATGAGAAGAAATGAAGTAAAAAAGGGTTGGTTCATTAGAAGTGTCCTATTCGATGAAAGGCTTCGATGCTCTGCTTGTGGCGATATTTGGATACAAGGGAACTACAAGAGTTAGTGTTCGTTTGGGACCAGTATGAAGTGTTTCTTGGTTATGGTTTTGCGAATTGTGTTTGGTTTACGAAAAGTGGTCTGTCTGGTGAAAAGTGAAGATTTTCAAACCAAGGGCTAAGGAACAAGGGGAGTTTTTCCTCTCCGTGTCACAAGCTTGATCAGATGGATACATTGATGCATGATCAAGCTTGAGGAAATATGTGAGCACTATAGAGGAAAGGCGAGTGTATTTATGAGGCGTGTGTTTATGAAGTGTGGTCAAGATGGCAAGGCGTGATCGTTTGGGAAGGTTCTGATCGAAGCGAGTCAGGGAGTAACCAAGCACTTGAGGCATACCGTATGGAGAAATGAAGGCTACCTTAAAAAGGGAGGAAACACACATATGAGTAGCCAAGCTAAACAAATGGAGGAAAGAAAAAATGCCAAGTCATGAGACCAGCTAGATGAAGCACATGAAAACATCCATACCTTCAAAACTATGTCCTTGAAGAGGAAGTGAAAAGCAAGCTAAAAGCAAGAGATTTGGACAAGAAGCGGAAGCTAGAGGCCGGACAAGAAAGAAGCATAGGAAAGTCGGCGTGGTTCAAAGCTATCTTTATGAAGATCGAGGTACTTAAAGTCTTCATGCTACACTCTCATCCTTGATCGTATCCCCTACTTCATAGGCGTTATGCTCTTTTCCTCATCATAGATTTTTTTCCCAAGTGGTTTTTTCTATGATGAGGGTTTTTACCGAGTAGCGCCTATGTAGGTCCAAGCTCGATCTTTGTTCACCGGCTAAGCTTGAGGAGTATTGAGAAAAGGCATTAGTGAAGAAGACCGGGTACTATTCATCTCGGGTACTATTCATCCGAGACCGAGATTACTATTCATCCGTGAATCTATTGAGAAAAGGCATTCCACAGAAGATAGAATACTATTCATCTCGGGTACTATTCATCCCGAGACACGAGATTCCTATTCATCCCGTCTTTGTAGGCTGCGGTTTCATTATTGCTGCAGTTTTTTTTTTTTTAGGGCTTCCTCCTTAACTATAAAAGGAGAAACCCCTCCCTATAACCTAATTGATAATTCCGCCTCCTTTGGTCTCAAAGCCCTTCGGGGCTGCAGATTTTCATCTCTCGAGCGCCTCTCTAATTATTCATGCTTGTTCTCCTTTATTTATGCTTAACCTCTTATTCTCTCTAGTTTAATTTTGCATACTCTCACATTCTCCTTTCCTTGTTTTATGCATCTATTCTCTTAATTCTCTCATTCTCTTATGTTTATTTCTGCATTTATTCTTCCCACATCTTGATGTGAATATGATGGATCAATCTTTATTATTGAGATTTGCCCAATTTCAAGCTGATAGTCCTAAACACGGATTAAGGACTCTTGAATATACAAATTAGAGTGAATACAAGTGTTGAAGTGTAGTCAAAGGAGGTGGATCTCCAACACTTGCTTTGAGATGTTCAAGACCACTACATAAAGCCATTGTAGGCTTTGTTTAAGGTTTTTGTGATGCAACTACATCAAGGATGACAATCAGCCAATTAGGTCTCTTGATGACGTGATGAAGCATGATACCAAGTTTGAGAAGCTAGTAAAGTAAGAAAAAAGCATTATACCTTATCCTGCATTTCTTTTAATTTTTTTACTCTCATTGGAGTTTGTAATGGTGAATTTTTGAGTTGTAGCAAGAAGAAATATATAGAGGCTTAAAGTACACATCTTGATGTGAATATGATGGAGCAATGCTTTTATTGAAAAGGATTTGCCCAATTTCAAGCTGATAGTCCTAAACACGGATTAAGGACTCTTGAATATAAAAATTAGAGTGAATAGAAGTGTTGAAGTGTAGTCAAAGGAGGTGGATCTCCTACACTTGCTTTGAGATGTTCAAAAGCCACTACATAGAGCCATTTCAGGCTTTGTTCAAGGTTTTAGAAATGAAACTTCATCAAAGGATGAGAATCAGCTATTTAGGACTCTTGATAGAATGATAAAGCATGATACCAAGTTGGAGAAGGTAGTAAAAGTCTAAAAAAAACATTATAGCTTATCCTGCATTTCTTTTAGTTTGTTTGAATCTCATTGGAGTTTCTAATGGTGAATCTGATAGTTTTAGCAGAAGACATATATAAAGGCTTAAACTACGGATATTGATGTGAAATGAAGGATCGGTGCTTTCATGGAAAAGGATTTAGCTATTTTCAAGCTGATAGTCATAATAATGGAGTAATATCCCTTAAAGATACATATTGGAGTGAATAGAAGTGTTAAAGTGTAGTCAAAGGAGGTGGATCTCCTACACTTGCTTTGAGATGTTCAAGAGCCACTACATAAAGCCATTGTAGGCTTTGTACAAGGTTTACTGATGAAACTTTATCAAAGGATGAGATTCAGCCAATTAGGACTCTTGATAACGTGATGAAGCAAGATACCAAGTTGGAGAAGCTAGTAAAACTGACCAAAAAAACATTATAGCTTATCCTGCATTTCTTTTAGTTTGTTTGAATCTCATTGGAGTTTCTAATGGTGAATCTGATAGTTTTAGCAAGAAGACATATATAAAAGCTTAAACTATAGATATTGATATGAAAATGAAGGATCAGTGCTTTCATGGAAAAGGATTTAGCTATTTTCACGCTGATAGTCATAACAATGGAGTAATATCCCTTCAAGATAGAAATGAGAGTGAATAGAAGTGTGGAAATGTAGTCAAAGAGGTGGATCTCCTACACTTGCTTTGAGATGTTCAAAGCCACTACATAAAGCCATTGTAGGCTTTGTTTAAGGTTTTCGTGATGAAACTACATCAAAGGATGACTATCAGCCATTTAGGACTCTTGATGGCGTGATGAAGCATAATACCAAGTTTGAGAAGCTAGTAAAAGTAAGAAAAAAGCACTATACCTTATCCTGCATTTCTTTTAATTTTTTTACCCTCATTGGAGTTTGTAATGGTGAATTTGTGAGTTGTAGCAAGAAGAAATATATAGAGGCTTAAAGTACACATCTTGATGTGAATATGATGGATCAATGCTTTTTATTAAAAAGGATTTGCCCAATTTCAAGCTGATAGTCCTAAACACGGTTTAAGGACTCTTCAAGATACAAATGAGAGTGAATAGAAGTGTTGAAGTGTAGTCATAGGAGGTGGATCTCCTACACTTGCTTTGAGATGTTCAAGAGCCACTACATAGAGCCATTTCAGGCTTTGTTCAAGGTTTTAGTTATGAAACTTCATTAAAGGATGAGAATCAGCTATTTATGACTATTGATGAAGTGATGAAGCATGATACCAAGTTGGAGAAGGTAGTAAAAGTGACAAAACAACATTATAGCTTATCCTGCATTTCTTTAGTTTTTTGAATCTCATTGGAGTTTCTAATGGTGAATCTGATAGTTTTAGCAAGAAGACATATATAAAGGCTTAAACTACAGATATTGATGTGAAAATAAAGGATCAGTGCTTTCATGGAAAAGGATTTAGCTATTTTCAAGCTGATAGTCATAACAATGGAGTAATATCCCTTAAAGATACATATTGGAGTGAATAGAAGTGTTAAAGTGTAGTCAAAGGACGTGGATCTCCTACACTTGCTTTGAGATGTTCAAGAGCCACTACATAAAGCCATTGTAGGCTTTGTTTAAGGTTTATGTGATGAAACTACATCAAAGGAGGACAATCAGCCATTTAGGACTCTTGATGACGTGATGAAGCATGATACCAAGTTTGAGAAACTACTAAAAGTAAGAAAAAAGCATTACACCTTATCCTGCATTTCTTTTCATTTGTTTACTCTCATTGGAGTTTATAATGGTGAATTTGTGAGTTGTAGCAAGAAGAAATATACAGAGGATTAAAGTACACATCTTGATGTGAATATGATGGATCAATGCTTTTATTGAAAAGGATTTGCCCAATTTCAAGCTGATAGTCCTAAACACGGATTAAGGACTCTTGAATATAAAAATTAGAGTGAATAGAAGTGTTGAAGTGTAGTCAATGGAGGTGGATCTCCTACACTTGCTTTGAGATGTTCAAAAGCCACTACATAGAGCCATTTCAGGCTTTGTTCAAGGTTTTAGAAATGAAACTTCATCAAAGAATGAGAATCAGCTATTTAGGACTCTTGATAGAGTGATAAAGCATGATACCAAAATGGAGAAGGTAGTAAAAGTCTAAAAAAAACATTATAGCTTATCCTGCATTTCTTTTAGTTTGTTTGAATCTCATTGGAGTTTCTAATGGTGAATCTGATAGTTTTAGCAAGAAGACATATATAAAAGCTTAAACTACAGATATTGATGTGAAAATGAAGGATCAGTGCTTTCATGGAAAAGGATTTAGCTATTTTCAAGCTGATAGTCATAATAATGGAGTAATATCCCTTAAAGATACATATAGGAGTGAATAGAAGTGTTAAAGTGTAGTCAAAGGAGGTGGATCTCCTACACTTGCTTTGAGATGTTCAAGAGCCACTACATAGAGCCATTGTAGCTTTGTACAAGGTTTTACTGATGAAACTTTATCAAAGGATGATAATCAGCCATTTAGGACTCTTGATGACGTGATGAAGCATGATACCAAGTTGGAGAAGCTAGTAAAAGTGACCAAAAAAACATTATAGCTTATCCTGCATTTCTTTTAGTTTGTTTGAATCTCATTGGAGTTTCTAATGGTGAATCTGATAGTTTTAGCAAGAAGACATATATAAAAGCTTAAACTATAGATATTGATGTGAAAATGAAGGATCAGTGCTTTCATGGAAAAGGATTTGGCTATTTTCAAGCTGATAGTCATAATGATGGAGTAGTATCCCTTAATTATACATATTGGAGTGAATAGAAGTGTTAAAGTGTAGTCAAGGAGGTGGATCTCCTACACTTGCTTTGAGATGTTCAAGAGCCACTACATAGAGTCATTGAAGGCTTTGTACAAGGTTTTACTGATGAAACTTTATCAAAGGATGAGAATCAGCCATTTAGGACTCTTGATGACGTGATGAAGCAAGATACCAAGTTGGAGAAGCTAGTAAAAGTGATCAAAAAAACATTATAGCTTATCCTGCATTTCTTTTAGTTTGTTTGAATCTCATTGGAGTTTCTAATGGTTAATTTGATAGTTTTAGCAAGAAGAGATATATAGAGGCTTAAACTACAGATATTGATGTGAAAATGAAGAATCAGTGCTTTCATTGAAAAGGATTTAGCTATTTTCAAGCTGATAGTCATAAAAATGGAGTAATATCCTAAAAAATACATATTGGAGTGAATAGAAGTGTTGAAGTGTAGTCAAAGGAGGTGGATCTCCTACACTTGCTTTCAGATGTTTAAGAGTCACTACATAAAGCCATTGTAGGCTTTGTTTAAGGTTTTTGTGATGAAACTACATCAAAGGATGACAATCAGCCATTTAGGACTCTTGATGACATGATGAAGCATGATACCAAGTTTGAGAAGCTAGTAAAAGTAAGAAAAAAGCATTATACCTTATCCTGCATTTCTTTTAATTTTTTTACCCTCATTGGAGTTTGTAATGGTGAATTTGTGAGTTGTAGCAAGAAGAAATATATAGAGGCTTAAAGTACACATCTTGATGTGAATATGATGGATCAATGCTTGTATTGAAAAGGATTTGCCCAATTTCTAGCTGATAGTCCTAAACACGGATTAAGGACTCTTGAATATACAAATTAGAGTGAATAGAAGTGTTGAAGTGTAGTCAAAGGAGGTGGATCTCCTACACTTGCTTTGAGATGTTCAAGAGCCACTACATAAAGCCATTGTAGGCTTTGTTTAAGGTTTTTGTGATGAAACTACATCAAAGGATGACAACCAGCCATTTAGGACTCTTGATGACGTGATGAAGCATGATACCAAGTTTTAGAAGCTAGTAAAAGTAAGAAAAAAGCAGTGTAGCTTATCTTGCATTTCTTTTAGTTTTTTTACTCTCATTGGAGTTTGTAATGGTGAATTTGTGAGTTGTAGCAAGAAGAAATATATAGAGGCTTAAAGCACACATCTTGATGTGAATATGATAGATCAATGCTTTTATTGAAAAGGATTTGCCCAATTTCAAGCTGATAGTCCTAAACACGGATTAAGGACTCTTGAATGTACAAATGAGAGTTAATAGAAGTGTTGAAATGTAGTCAAAGAGGGTGGATCTCCTACACTTGCTTTGAGATGTTCAGAGCCACTACATAAAGCCATTGTGAGGCTTTGTTTAAGGTTTTGTGATGAAACTACATCAAAGGATGACAATCAGCCGTTTAGGACTCTTGATGACGTGATGAAGCATGATACCAAGTTTGAGAAGCTAGAAAGCGTAAGAAAAAAGCATTATACCTTATACTGCATTTCTTTTAATTTTTTACCCTCATTGGAGTTTGTAATGGTGAATTTGTGAGTTGTAGCAAGAGGAAATATATAGAGGCTTAAAGTACACATCTTGATGTGAATATGATGGATCAATGCTTGTATTGAAAAGGTTTTGCCCAATTTCAAGCTGATAGTCCTAAACACGGATTAAGGACTCTTGAATATACAAATTAGAGTGAATAGAAGTGTTGAAGTGTAGTCAAGAGGAGGTGGATCTCCTACACTTGCTTTGAGATGTTCAAGACCACTACATAAAGCCATTGTAGGCTCTGTGTATGGTTTTCGTGATGACACTACATCAAAGGATGACAACCAGCCATTTAGGACTCTTGATGACGTGATGAAGCATGATACCAAGTTTGAGAAGCTAGTAAAAGTAAGAAAAAAGCAGTGTAGCTTATCCTGCATTTCTTTTAGTTTTTTTACTCTCATTGGAGTTTGTAATGGTGAATTTGTGAGTTGTAGCAAGAAGAAATATATAGAGGCTTAAAGCACACATCTTGATGTGAATATGATAGATCAATGCTTTTATTGAAAAGGATTTGCCCAATTTCAAGCTGATAGTCCTAAACACGGATTAAGGACTCTTGAATATACAAATTAGAGTGAATAGAAGTGTTGAAGTGTAGTCAAAAGAGGTGGATCTCCTACACTTGCTTTGAGATGTTCAAGAGCCACTACATACAGCCATTGTAGGCTTTGTTTAAGGTTTTTGTGATGAAACTACATCAAAGGATGACAATCAGCCGTTTAGGACTCTTGATGACGTGATGAAGCATGATACCAAGTTTGAGAAGCTAGAAAACGTAAGAAAAAAGCATTATACCTTATACTGCATTTCTTTTAATTTTTTACCCTCATTGGAGTTTGTAATGGTGAATTTGTGAGTTGTAGCAAGAAGAAATATATAGAGGCTTAAAGTACACATCTTGATGTGAATATGATGGATCAATGCTTGTATTGAAAAGGATTTGCCCAATTTCAAGCTGATAGTCCTAAACACGGATTAAGGACTCTTGAATATACAAATTAGAGTGAATAGAAGTGTTGAAGTGTAGTCAAAGGAGGTGGATCTCCTACACTTGCTTTGAGATGTTCAAGAACCACTACATAAAGCCATTGTAGGCTTTGTTTAAGGTTTTGTGAGGAAACTACATCAAAGGATGACAATCAGCCATTTAGGACTCTGGGGGACGTGTTGAAGCATGATACCAGGTTTGAGAAGCTAGTAAAAGTAAGAAAATAGCAATGTAGCTTATCCTGCATTTCTTTTAGTTTTTTTACTCTCATTGGAGTTTGTAATGGTGAATTTGTGAGTTGTAGCAAGAAGAAATATATAGAGGCTTAAAGTACACATCTTGATGTGAATAATGTGAGAATAAATGCAGAAATAAACATAAGAGAATGAGAGAATTAAGAGAATAGATGCATAAAACAAGTAAAGGAGAATGGGAGATTATGCAAAATTAAACTAGAGAGAATAAGGGAGTAAGCATAAATAAAGGAGAATAAGCATGAATAATTAGAGAAGCTAGAGATGAAAATCTGCAGCCCTAAGGGCTTTTAGACCAAAGGAGGCGGAATTATTAATTAGGTTACAAGGGGGGGGGTTGCCTCATTGTATAGTTGAAGGATGAAGCCCTAAATAAAAAAGCTGCAGCAATAATGAAGCCGCGACTTACAGGGATGAATAGTAATCTCGTGTCTCGGGATAAATAGTACCGAGATGAATAGTATTTTATCTTCTTACGTGGAATGCCTTTTCTCAATAGATTCACGGGATGAATAGTAATCTCGGGTGATATGAACCTGAGCAGCGAGGAGGAAGAAGAGGAACTTCGAGGTGAGGAGGAGCTAGGGAGATGATCGCGGAGCTGCTAAGACAATGGATATGCCAACCGGACCAATAACTAGAGCCAAGGCTAAACAACTCAACCAATTGGTGGCTGGAATGATGAAGCAGAATCAAGAAGAAGAATCACCAGTCCACAATGCCTTAGTATCGATTCAAGGCTTGTGAAGAGGTATAAATGGGCTTGTGATCCATTAGCACTCTTTTTCCTTCACTTGTCTTTTGTCCCTTGGGTTTTTGGCAAGTAAGGTTTTAATGAGGCTTATGGATCACAATTGGACAAAAGAACCCATTTATATCTATATTTAAGCTTTGGCCATTACTTTCTTTAGGCCCATTTTCATTTAACCTGATTTAGACGGAACCCTAGCAATTTAAAGACTTGTAAACTCTATCTTTGAAATCAACTATCTTCTATTTTCATCCAACTCTCTAGATAGTTCACTAGTTGGGAAATCCAACTCGTTCCTCCTTTTGGTTCGAAAATCCATCAAAGGAAGGACTCAGCTGTTCAAGAGAAGCTCGAGAACTCTCGAACTAAAGCTATTCACTCCACTTAGCTCCAAAAATCACCATCAGATCCGCTACATATTTGCCCCGTTTCGCTTCTTTCACTCGTCGGATCGAGCGAAACTTGAGGAACAACCTACGCAGATCCTTAACTCCACGCTCATAAGTTTTTAGCCAAATCCGAGCTCTTCCGCGCCCAAACTTCGATCCACCCTGCTCGTGCTCATGATCTGAAATCCCCGGATTTTTTGACACCTCGACTTTCTCAACTTCAGAATCGATCCTTACGCCCCGGGAGGTTAGTATCATGTAGTATCGAAGCGAGATCTGAAAGTTGAGTTTCTGATCCTTAGATCTGGTTGTTCCTAACTTTATTTCTATAGATCTTAAGAAGATTTAAAACCCGGCAGAATTATGCATTCATATTCCTAGTTAATTTTGTTTTCTTTAAGCTTGCTTGAGATGATTGGATCTAGTTAGTGACTGCTTGTTTTTCCTTAGATCTGCAAAATTTTCTACAAGAACAATCTCTTGGTGACTTGTTTGCTTGTTGTTTTCCGAGAAAATATGGTGATGATGATCTGAAGCAAGTAATACAGCCAACAACAAGCCGATTGAAGCCATGATAGCAAAGTTTGAACAAATGATGGCTGCTCAGATCACAGCCCTCGACAAGAACTTAAGCCTACTTCGATGCTGAACAAGAAAGAAATGATGCAGAACATCGTTCTGGTAGAAGAAGAACACCGAGCAAATCGGTATGAACACGATGATGAAGAAGCTACAGATTACTATGGAAATAGTAGTGATCGTTCCTGATATAGCAATAGAAGCCGGAGACAACAACGGGTAGCCACCGATCAAAGAACTAGCAACCTTAATGGTCTAAAGCTCAAAATTCCACCATTCCATGGAAAGAATGATCCAGATGCATATTTAGAGTGGGAAAAGAAGATTGAGCTGGTGTTTGACTGCCAATATTATACGGAAGAGAGTAAGGTGAAGCTAGCAGCCACGGAATTTTATGATTATGCTCTCGGTTGGTGGGATCAGCTAGTCACAACTAGAAGGCATAGCGGTGAACTCCTATAAAAAGTTGGAGGCGTATGAAGGCTCTATTAAGGAAGCGGTTTGTTCCAAGCCATTACAACGAAGCTGCATCAAAGGCTTAGGAGAATAACGTAAGGTAGCAAGTCTGTGGAGGACTATTTTCAAGAAATGGAAACATTGATGTTGCGAGCTGATATCTCGGGAAGATAGAAAGCCACTATGGCAAGGTTTAGGGAGGTCTGAACAGGGAAATTCAAGATCAAGTTGAGATGCAACACTATGTGGACCTTGAAGAAATGCTACACAAGGCTACTCTTATAGAGCAGCAACTTGCAGGAGAAGCAAAACAAGGTCTAGTTTTGGTAATCAGCAAAGTATAAAACCTGAGTACAAGAGAGAAGATAAGCCTAAGTTTCAGCAAACTTACAAGCCATCTACTGTGCCCAAAGAGGTTGCCACCACGAGTTCTAAAGGAAAAGTGGATGTAGAAACAGATGCTAAACCAAGAGGAGCTCGATCCGGATATGTTACTTGTTTTAAATGCCATGGGCGAGGTCATTATGCCAATGAGTGCTCTAACACTCGAGTAATGATATACGGACAATGGTGAATATGTGTCAGTGATGAGAATGAAGAAGAGCCTATGAAAGAAAGTGAAGAGTTTCCGTTCAAGAAAACATCATAGTTGCTAGAAGGACTCTCGACTTGCAGTCTAAACCCATGGAAGAAGAGCAAAGGGAGAATCTGTGCCACACTAGATGCTTAGTAAAAGGTAAAGTGTGCAGCCTTATCATCGATGGGGGTAGCTGCACCAATGTAGCTAGTGAAACTATCGTCAAGAAGCTCAACCTGAAGCTACAACCTCATCCTCAACCATATAATCTGCAATGGCTAAATGAGAAAAGCGAAATGAAGGTGCATAATCAGGTGCTGGTTTCACTCTCTAGTGGCCAGTATGAGGACGAAATTCTATTTGATGTGCTACCTATGGAGGCAGGACACATACTTCTTGGGCGTCCTTGGCAGTCTGATCACAAAGCAATTCATGATGGATACACAAATCGCCATTCTTTTTGTGTTCAGGGGCAGAAAAAACCACTCTGGTTCCTTTAACTCCCTAATGAGGTCTATCAAGACCAGCTTCAACTCAAGAACAACAAGGATACTAGCAGAAAGAAGTCTAACTTCTTAGCTCATCATAGTGAAGTCAAGAGTGCTATGTCTACAGATAAATCTGTGCTCTTATTTGTTTATAAGGAATTGCTTAGCACTATGACTGATCTTACACGGTATTACGAGTGAAATGCTTAAAATTTTGCAGGATTTTGCTGAAGTATTCCCTGAAGAGACCCCCAAGGGTTACCACCTATAAGAGGAATCGAACATCAGATTGACTTTGTCCCGGGTCTGCTCTTCCAAACCGCCCGATGTCTGAGAACCAATCCACGGAAACAAAAGAACTTCAGAAGCAGGTCGACGAACTGATGGAGAAGGGCTTTATTCGTGAAAGTATGAGTCCTTGTGCTGTTCCTGTACTCCTTGTCCCCAAAAAGGATGGAAGCTGGCGTATGTGTGTGGACTGTAGAGCGATAAACAACATCACGGTTAAAGTATCGCCATCCTATCCCTAGACTTGATGATATGCTTGATGAATTGCATGGTTCTTGTATCTTTTCTAAGATTGATTTAAAAAGTGGCTATCATCAGATTAGAATGAAGGAAGGGGATGAATGGAAAACGGCATTTAAAACTAAGCATGGTCTTTATGAGTGGTTGGTCATGCCATTTGGTCTCACTAATGCACCTAGTACTTTCATGAGATTGATGAATCATATTCTTAGAGCTTACATTGGTGTCTTTGTGGTAGTTTACTTTGATGACATCTTGATTTATAGTAAGAACTTGATTGATCATTTTGAGCATGTTAAATCTTGTGCTAGAGGTGCTTAGAAAGGAAAGACTCTTTGCCAACTTTAAGAAATGTTCCTTTTGTACAGATAACCTTGTCTTTCTAGGTTTTGTGGTTAGTACATATGGCATTAAGGTCGATGAGGAGAAGATGAAAGCCATCAAAGATTGGCCTAGTCCGACCACAGTTGGAGAAGTCCGCAGCTTCCATGGACTTGCGGTTTTTATAGAAGGTTTGTCAAAGACTTCAGTACCATTGCTGCACCCTTACGAAGTTATCAAAAGGAAGTTGGTTTCAAATGGGAACAACCGCGGGAGGAGGCATTCAGAATTTGAAGGATAAGCTTATTAATGCACCAATTCTCATTCTCCTGATTTTACTAAAACTTTTGAGATTGAGTGTGATGCTTGAGGATTAGGGATTGGTGCAATACTGATGCAAGACAAGAAGCCTATAGCCTATTTCAGTGAGAAGCTAAGTGGATCAACCTTAAATTATCCAACCTATGATAAGGAGCTCTACGCTTTGGTCGGATCACTTGACAATGGCAGCACTATCTATGGCGGGGGAGTTTGTTATCCATACTGATCACCAATCACTTAAGCACTTAAGAGGACAGCATAAGCAACAAGAGGCATGCTCGATGGGTAGAATTCATTGAGACATTTCCTATGTCATTAAGTACAAACAAGGTAAGGAGAATGTAGTGGCTGATGCCCTTTCTCGAAGGTACACTCTTCTGTCCACTTTGGAAACTAAACTGCTTGGATTTGAGCACTTGAAAGAGCTATATGCTGATGATAACTGATTTTAAGGAAGCCTTTACCAAAAGTGGGAAATTTGCTTGGGAAAATATTTTCAGCATGACGGTTTCTTATTCTTTGATAATCGTCTCTGCATCCCTAACGGTTCTGTTAGAGATCTTTTAGTCGGGGAAGCTCATGGAGGGGTCTGATGGGTCACTTTGGCTATGCTTAAGACACTTAAGGTGGTGACAGAACATTTTTATTGGCCTCACCTAAAGCGTGATGTTGAGAGGATCCGTTCTCGATGTGCAATTTGCAAACAGGCAAAATCTAAGGTTCAACAAACTGGTTTGTATACTCCTTTACCCATTCCTACTCATCCTTGGACTGACATTTCAATGGATTTCATAGTAGGTTTGCCAAGAACTTCGAACTGGAAAGGATTCTATCTTTGTAGTTGTAGACAGATTCTCTAAGATGTCCCATTTTATTGCTTGCCATAAGACTGATGATGCATCTCATATAGCTACTTTGTTCTTTATGGAGATTGTTAAGCTTCATGGCATGCCTAGGACCATTGTATCGGATAGAGACACTAAGTTTCTAAGTCATTTTTGGAGAACTGTGTGGTCAAAACTAGGAACTAAGCTAGTGTTCTCAACTACATGTCATCCTCAGACTGATGGCCAAACTGAGGTAGTCAATAGGACTCTAGGTACTCTTCTGCGTGCATTAATTAAGAAAAACATCCGCACTTGGGAAGAATGTTTACCTCATGTCGAATTTGCATATAATCATGCCATTCATTCTGCATCTAAGTACTCACCATTTGAGATTGTTTATGGCTTTAATCCTTTGTCTCCTCTGGATTTAACCCCTTTACCTATGAGTGAAAGAATCAGCTTAGATGGAAAGAAGAAGGCTGAGCTAGTTAAACAGATTCATGCTAAGGCTCGTGTGAACATAGAAAAGAGGACTAAACAATATGCTAACCAAGCTAACAAAGGAAGGCGAGTCGTATTTGAAGAAGGTGACCAAGTTTGGTTGCATCTCGCATGAGAAGGTTCCCAGCTGAGAGGAAGTCCAAACTAATGCCCATAATTGATGGACCATTCCACAGTCACCAAGAGGATCAATGAAACGCCTATCAACTCGATCTTCAAGGTAAGTATGAAGTTAGTTCCAGTTTCAATGTGTCGACTTGATCTCTTTTGTTGCAGATGATCCAGATTTGTGGACAAATCCATTTCAAGAGGAGGAGATGATATGAACCTGAGCAGCGAGGAGGAAGAAGAGGAACTCGAGGCTGAGGAGGAGCTAGGAGATGACCGCGGAGCTGCTAAGACAATGGATATGCCAACGGACCAATAACTAGAGCCAAGTCCAAACAACTCAACCAATTGGTGGCTGGAATGATGAAGCAGAATCAAGAAGAAGAATCACCAGTCCACAATGCCTTAGTATCGATTCAGGCTTGTGAAGAGGTATAAATGGGCTTGTGATCCATTCGCACTCTTTTTCCTTCACTTGTCTTTTGTCCCACTGGGTTTTGGCAAGTAAGGTTTTAATGAGGCTTATGGATCACAATTGGACAAGAGAACCCATTTATATCTATATTTAAGCTTTGGCCATTACTTTCTTTAGGCCCATTTTCATTTAACCTGATTTAGACAGAACCCTAGCAATTTAAAGACTTGTAAACTCTATCTTTGAAATCAACTATCTTCTATTTTCATCCAACTCTCTAGATAGTTCACTAGTTGGGAAATCCAACTCGTTCATCCTTTTGGTTCGAAAATCCATCAAAGGAAGGACTCAGCTGTTCAAGAGAAGCTCAGAACTCTCGAACTAAAGCTATTCACTCCACTTAGCTCCAAAAATCACCATCAGATCCGCTACATCTTTGCCCCCGTTTCGCTTCTTTCACTCGTCAGATCGAGCCGAAACTTGAGGAACAACCTACGCAGATCCTTAACTCCGCGCTCATAAGTTTTTAGCCAAATCCGAGCTCTTCCGCGCCCAAACTCGATCCACCCTGCTCGTGCTCATGATCTGAAATCCCCAGATTTTTGACACCTCGACTTTCTCAATTTCTAGTCGATCCTTACGCCCAGGAGGTTAAGTATCATAGTCTCGGGATGAATAGTACCCGAGATGAATAGTACCCGGTCTTCTTCACGGAATGCCTTTTCTCAATACTCCCCCTCGAAGCTTAACGTCGGTGAACAAAGACTAAGCTTGGACCTACATAAGGCGTTACCTCGGTAAAAACCTCATCATAGAAAAAACCACTTGGGAAAAAATCTATGATGAGGAAAAAAATAACGTCTATGAGGGGATATGATCAAGGATGAGAGTGTAGCGTGAAGACTTTAAGTACCACGATCTTCATAAAGATATCTTTGAACCACGTCGACTTTCCTATGCTTCTTTCTTGTCCGGTCTCTAGCTTCCGCTTCTTGTCGATCTCTTGCTTTAGCTTGCTTTTCACTTCCTCTTCAAGGACATAGTTTTGAAGGTATGGATGTTTTCATGTGCTTCATCTAGCTGGTCACATGACTTGGCATTTTTCTTTCCTCCATTTGTTTAGCTTGGCTACTCATATCGTTTCCGGTCTCCTCTTTTAAGGTAGCCTTCATTTCTCCACTCTGGTATGCCTCGAAGTGCTTGGTTACTCCCTGACTTACTTCGATCAGAACCTTCCCAAACGCATCATGCCTTGCCATCTTGACCACACTTCATAAACACACGCTTCATAAATACACTCGCCTTTCCTCTATAGTGCTCACATACTCCCCCTCAAGCTTGATCATGCATCAATGTATCCATCTGATCAAGCTTGTGACACGGAGGAACAACTCCCCCTTGTTCCTTAGCCCTTGGTTTGAAAATCTTCACTTTTCACCAGACAGACCGCTTTTCGATAAACCAAACACAATTCTAAACCATAACCAAGAAACACTTCATACTGGTCCCAAAGCGAACACTACCTCTTGTAGTTCCCTTGTGTCCAAATATCGTCACAAGCAGAGCATTGGAAGCCTTTCATCGAATAGGACACTTCTAATGAACCAACCGCTTCTTTACTTCATTTCTTCTCATGTGATCCTTTTCTTTGTCTCTAAACTTCTTGGGAGAATAGTCACGGCACTTACTCCTTTGTACCTTCATCATGAGATGCAAAATTTTAAAGCAATGGCCGTGGGATTTTAAGAAGCTTAGATAAAATATAGAGTAACACATAAGAGAAATGAATTTAATGATATCAAGACGAAAACAAATTGTAACACTAAGTATGATGGAATAAGCAAGAGTTTAGAGAGTTTTCCCTTGTGGTTTATGATCCGGTAAACAAGTATGGTGAGTCGATCTTCTTGTAATGATTTTGGGAACACCTTAAGTGGATCTTCTTCTCAACATTTCTTGAGTAACACTGTTCTTTATCCATCTTATGAATATGTAAGCTCCAAGGACTTCTTTACTCTATTTCTTCTCTATGTGTCCCTTCTTCTTTAACACTTCTCTCACCAAGAATAATCCGGCTTTCCTTGTTTAAACCCTTCATAGAGGACTTAAATTCAGTAAGTAATTGCCATGGGGGGTTTAAGAAGGTAAAACAAATTGGGTTTGCATATTAAAAGAAATAAGAGAAATAATTCACAAGACTCAAAGATATTCAAATTAATGACAAGTTCAAGTGTACTCCCTTTGGGTTGATAACTTTCGAGATAGTGCCCCATTAGTCATGAATTGGATTGATCAATGTGATCTTCATGCATTTTCTTCTTGTGATTTATACACTTTTACCTATGCCTACACAAGGGTTAGTAGAAAAAAAATTTCCTCTTTATGGTTCTTCACCATAAAGACTATTTCTCTCTTATGAGAGCTTGGATTTAATTATGGTCTTAGGAATTTTCAAATCATTAAGATATAAAACTCGGACCAAAATTTTATCCTTAGCAAAACTGAGATATACCAAAGCCATATTTTGTTTCACATTCATAAGAAAGAAAGCAGACTACGATTCATCTTTTCATTTGAAAACAAGGGATGAACAATGATTTATTTGGAAATACTTCACATAAAAATATTTTCCCAGATCAATGTTCATCTTTTGAAAACAATCATGGACTTCAGTGCTTTAAAGCAGCTAGTCATGATTTAACTCGGGTGAAAAATGATCTTAGGTGTATTTTAAACTCACAAGTAATTTTAATACGGACCATTTCACCTTAGGGAGCAAACTCATGAACCAGGGGCTTCAATGCTTAGAAGCGGTCCAAGGTTTTAAATTCAAGGAATAGAAATGAAAAATAATTTAAAGATTGAAGGAACCAAGGACTTAAAATATTTTGAAAGTAGTCCAAGGTCTGATTTTGATCAAAAGAACTTGGATTCAGCAAGGTTCTACAGCCATGAGTATCCTTAAGGTTTCCTCTCCTTATTTAAAAGATTCAGGTTCCTCTAGGACTCTAGCTACAGATTCATCAAGGTTCTCATTCTTTTTGATTTAAAAGGAAATTTGGATTCAACATGCTCATGTAAACTCATAAGAGCTAAATGAGACATGGTTCTCTTTCCTTTAAAAGCGGATTCATCATAGCTTCCACGCTTCAATCCATAAGGGTTAAGCAAATTTTACTATGGTTCTCAGCAAAGGAGGAATTCGGATTCAACAAAGCGATTTCTACCCACAAGGGCATAATGAACTAGGGTTCTCTTTCCTTTAGCTGGAATCAACTCGGCTTTTGAAGAAGATGATTTAATTTTAGTTTATGCTTGTTTCCACAAGGAAGAAGCTTTTTTTCTATAAATCTCTTTCTCAAGGAAGCTTGGATTCAGCAAGGTCATTTACACTCATAAGAGCTGAATGAACCCAGGTTCTCCTCCCTTTAATTGGAAGCTTGGATTCAGCAAGGTCATTTACGCTCATAGGAGCAAAATGAACCCAGGTTCACCTTCCTTTAACCGATTTTCAACACAGCTTTAAGACACTAAACGGATGACTTAGAGATTTCAGATGGGGTTTAAAGAGAGTAGATTAAGTGCCCAGCAAAACCATGAATCCATGGATTAAGCGCTTGTAGCATACTTATTTCTTTCTCTCTTCTGTGGTTTATTATCCACAGCCACCAAACTCATCTCTTCATTGTCAAAAGCAGAATAAAATGAACATATATATCACGACACTAGGTGCATTAGATCTATAGAAATTAAGCACCATTCAGCGTGGTTCCCATGTTTTGAATCACCCAAATCGCAAATCTGAATCAAAAATTACAATGGATTTCACTTTTTCTATTCCAACGGAACTAAAAAATTCATCCAAGGTTTTAAAGATAAAAAAAAACGATTTTGACTCTTATTCAAAACTAACAATGACTTAGAGAAGACAAATGAGGCTTAGAGATGATGAGAAAAGAATCTGAGCCCAGCAAACCATGGATCCAAAGATACCAATAGCTAGGAGCTTTCAGCTAACAGATTTCTTTTCTTCTCTTGTGGTTCTTCACCACGCCTCACTTCCTTCTCCTCATTGTCATAAAGGATCTATAAACATGGCTTGGAGAAAAGGCTGGGGCTTAAGAATGAAGAGAAAACGTTGAGCTAAGCCAAAACCATTGAAATGGAGAGGCAGTTTTAAGCACCAAACGATTCTTTCAAGCCTCCATCCTTTCTCTTCATCACCATCTGCTCTGATACCATGGAAGAATAAATGCAGAAATAAACATAAGAGAATGAGAGAATTAAGAGAATAGATGCATAAAACAAGTAAAGGAGAATGGGAGATTATGCAAAATTAAACTAGAGAAAATAAGAGATTAAGCATAAATAAAGGAGAATAAGCATGAATAATTAGAGAGAAGCTAGAGATGAAAATCTGCAGCCCCTAAGGGCTTTTAGACCAAAGGAGGCGGAATTATCAATTAGGTTACAAGGGAGGGTTTCCTCCTTTTTATAGTTGAAGGAGGAAGCCCTAAATAAAAAAAGCTAGCAATAATGAAACCGACTTAAACGGGATGAATAGTAATCTCGTGTCTCGGGATAAATAGTACCCGAGATGAATAGTATTCTATCTTCTTCGTGGAATGCCTTTTCTCAATAGATTCACGGGATGAATAGTAATCTCGAATCTCGGGTTGAATAGTACCCGAGATGAATAGTATCCGGTCTTCTTCACGGAATGCCTTTTCTCAATAAATGCTTTTATTGAAAAGGATTTGCCCAATTTCAAGCTGATAGTCCTAAACACGGATTAAGGACTCTTGAATATACAAATTAGAGTGAATAGAAGTGTTGAAGTGTAGTCAAATGAGGTGGATCTCCTACACTTGCTTTGAGATGTTCAAGAGCCACTACATAGAGCCATTTCAGGCTTTGTTCAAGGTTTTAGTTATGAAACTTCATTAAAGGATGAGAATCAGCTATTTATGACTATTGATGAAGTGATGAAGCATGATACCAAGTTGGAGAAGGTAGTAAAAGTGACAAAAAAACATTATAGCTTATCCTGCATTTCTTTAGTTTTTTGAATCTCATTGGAGTTTCTAATGGTGAATCTGATAGTTTTAGCAAGAATACATATATAAAGGCTTAAACTACAGATATTGATGTGAAAATAAAGGATCAGTGCTTTCATGGAAAAGGATTTAGCT
>CM051366.1:352578-376447 GCA_028015245.1 Cardamine occulta
AAATCTCAAATCCAAAAACCCTAAACCATAAACCCTATATCTCAAACCCAAAACCTTAAACCCTAAACCCTAAACCCTAAACCCTAAACCATAAACCCTAAACCATAAACAGTAAACCCTAAATCTCAAACCCTAAACTTTAAAACCTAAACCTTAATGCCTACATCTCAAACCTTACACCCTAAACCCCAAATCCTAAACCCTAAATCTTAAGTCCTAAAGCCTAAATCCCTAAACCCTAAATCTCAAATCCAAAACCCTAAAGCGTAAACCCTAAATCTCAAATCCTAAATCCTATATCTCAAACCCTAAACCCTATATCTTAAACCCTAAACACCAAACCCCTAAAGCCTAAACCCTAAATCTTAAATCCTAAACCCTAATCCCTAAACCCTAAATTTCAAATCCAAAAACCCTATATCTCAAACCCAAAACCCTAAACTCTAAACCCTAAACCATAAACCCTAAACCATAAACAGTAAAACCTAAATCTCAAACCCTAAACTTTAAAACCTAAACCCTACACCCTAAACCCTAAATCTTAAGTCCTAAACCCTAATCCCTAAACCCTAAATCTCAAATCCAAAATCCTATATCTCAAATCCTAAACCCTATATCTTAAACCTTAAACACCAAACCCTAAACCCTAAACCCAAAACAATAAAAACTAAACCCTAAAGCTCAAACCCTAAACCCTAAACCCTAATCCCTAATGCCTAAATCTGAAACCGTAAACCCTAAACCTTAAACCCTAAACCCAAAACCTTAAAACGTCAAACCCTAAACTCAAAACCCTAAATCTCAAACCCTAAACCTTAAACCTTAAACCTAAATCCTAAACCCTAAAGTCTAAACACTAAAGTCTAAACACTAAACCATAAACCCTAAACCCTAAACCCTAAACCCTAAACCCTAAACCCTAAACCCTAAACCCTAAACCCTACACCCTAAACCCTAAACCCTAAACCCTAAACCCTAAACCCTAAACCCTAAACCCTAAACCCTAAACCCTAAATCTTAAACCCTAAACCCTAAACCTTAAACCCTAAACCCAAAATCTCAAAACCTTAAACCCGAAACTCTAAACCCTAAATCTCAAACCCTAAACCTTAACCCTTAAACCTTAAACCCTAAACCCTGAACTCTAAATCTCAAATCCTCAAACCCTAAAACCTAAACACTAAACCATAAACTTAAACCCTAAACCCTAAACACTAAACCCTAAACCCTAAACACTAAACCCTAAACCCTAAACTATAAACCTTAAACCCTACACCCTAAACCCTAAACACAAACCCCAAACCCTAAACCCTACACCATACACACTAAACCCTAAATCTCAAACCCTAAACCCTAATTCCTAAATCTTAAACCTTAAACCCTAAACCCTAAACCTTAAACCCTAAACCCAAAATCTCAAAACCTTAAACCCTAAACTCTAAACCCTAAACCCTAAACCCTAAATCTTAAAACTTAAACCCTAAACCTTAAACCCTAAACCCAAAATCTCAAAACCTTAAACCCTAAACTCTAAACCCTAAATCTCAAACCCTAAACCTTAACCCTTAAACCTTAAACCCTAAACCCTGAACTCTAAATTTCAAATCCTCAAACCCTAAAACCTAAACACTAAACCGTAAACCTATAACCCTAAACCCTAAACCCAAAATCTCAAATCCTCAAACCCTAGACCCTAAACACTAAACTCTAAACCTGTAACCCTAAACTCTAAACCTTAAACCTTAAACCCTAAACCCTAAAGTCTATACACTAAAGTCTAAACACTAAACCATAAACCCTAAACCCTAAACCCTAAACCCTAAACCCTAAACCCTACACCCTAAACACTAAACCCTAAACCCTAAACCCTAAAGCCTAAACCATAAACCCTAAATCTTAAGTCCTAAAGCCAAAATCCCTAAACCCTAAATCTCAAATCCTAAATCCTATATCTCAAACCCTAAACCCTATATCTTAAACCCTAAACACAAACCCCAAACCCTAAACCGTACACCATACACACTAAACCCTAAATCTCAAACCCTAAACCCTAATTCCTAAATCTTAAACCTTAAACCCTAAACCCTAAACCTTAAACCCTAAACCATAAACCCTAAACCCAAAACAATAAAAACTAAACCCTAAAGCTCAAACCCTAAACCCTAAACCCTAATCCCTAATGCCTAAATCTGAAACCGTAAACCCTAAACCTTAAACCCTAAACCCTAAACCTTAAAACGTCAAACCCTAAACTCAAAACCCTAAATCCTCAAACCCTAGACCCTAAACACTAAACCCTAAACCGGTAACCCTAAACCCTAAACCTTAAACCCTAAACCCTAAACCCTAAAGTCTAAACACTAAAGTCTAAACACTAAACCATAAACCCTAAACCCTAAACCCTAAACCCTAAACCCTAAACCCTAAACCCTAAACCCTAAACCCTAAACCCTAAACCCTAAACCCTAAACCCTAAACCCTAAACCCTAAACCCTAAACCCTAAACCCTAAACCCTAAACCCTAAACCCTAAACCCTAAACCCTAAATCTTAAACCCTAAACCCTAAACCTTAAACCCTAAACCCAAAATCTCAAAACCTTAAACCCGAAACTCTAAACCCTAAATCTCAAACCCTAAACCTTAACCCTTAAACCTTAAACCCTAAACCCTGAACTCTAAATTTCAAATCCTCAAACCTTAAACCCTAAACTCTAAACCCTAAACCCTAAATCCTAAACTCTAAACATTAAACACTAAACCCTAAACCCTAAACACTAAACCCTAAACCCTAAACACTAAACCCTAAACCCTAAATATTAAATCATAAACCCTAAACCCTAAACCCTAAACACAAACCCCAAACCCTAAACCCTACACCATACACACTAAACCCTAAATCTCAAACCCTAAACCCTAATTCCTAAATCTTAAACCTTAAACTCTAAACCCTAAACCTTAAACCCTAAACCCAAAATCTCAAAACCTTAAACCCTAAACTCTAAACCCTAAACCCTAAACCCTAAATCTTAAAACTTAAACCCTAAACCTTAAACCCTAAACCCAAAATCTCAAAACCTTAAACCCTAAACTCTAAACCCTAAATCTCTAACCCTAAACCTTAAACCTTAAACCTTAAACCCAAAACTCTGAACTCTAAAGCTCAAATCCTCAAACCCTAAAACCTAAACACTAAACCGTAAACCTGTAACCCTAAACCCTAAACCCTAAACCCTAAACCCTAAACCCTAAACCCTAAACCCTAAACCCTAAACCCTAAACCCTAAACCCTAAACTATAAACCTTAAACCCTACACCCTAAACCCTAAACACAAACCCCAAACCCTAAACCCTACACCATACACACTAAACCCTAAATCTCAAACCCTAAACCCTAATTCCTAAATCTTAAACCTTAAACTCTAAACCCTAAACCTTAAACCCTAAATCCAAAATCTGAAAACCTTAAACCTTAAACTCTAAACCCTAAACCCTAAACCCTATATCTTATAACTTAAACCCTAAACCTTAAACCCTAAACCCAAAATCTCAAAACCTTAAACCCTAAACTCTAAACCCTAAATCTCAAACCCTAAACCTTAACCCTTAAACCTTAAACCCTAAACCCTGAACTCTAAATTTCAAATCCTCAAACCCTAAAACCTAAACACTAAACCGTAAACCTATAACCCTAAACCCTAAACCCTAAATCCTAAACCCTAAACCCTAAACACTAAACCCTAAACCCTAAACACTAAACCCTAAACCCTAAACCCTAAACCCTAAATTTCAAATCCAAAAACCCTAAACCATAAACCCTATATCTCAAGCCCAAAACCCTAAACTCTAAACCCTAAACCATAAACAGTAAAACCTAAATCTCAAACCCTAAACTTTAAAACCTAAACCCTACACCCTAAACCCTAAATCTTAAGTCCTAAACCCTAATCCCTAAACCCTAAATCTCAAATCCAAAATCCTATATCTCAAATCCTAAACCCTATATCTTAAACCTTAAACACCAAACCCTAAACCCTAAACCCAAAACAATAAAAACTAAACCCTAAAGCTCAAACCCTAATCACTAATGCCTAAATCTGAAACCGTAAACCCTAAACCTTAAACCTTAAAACGTCAAACCCTAAACTCAAAACCCTAAATCTCAAACCCTAAACCTTAAACCTTAAACCTTAAGCCCTAAACCCTAAACCCAAAATCTCAAATCCTCAAACCCTAGACCCTAAACACTAAACTCTAAACCTGTAACCCTAAACTCTAAACCTTAAACCCTAAACCCTAAACCCTAAAGTCTAAACACTAAAGTCTAAACACTAAACCATAAACCCTAAACCCTAAACCCTAAACCCTAAACCCTACACCCTAAACACTAAACCCTAAACCCTAAACCCTAAACCCTAAATCTTAAGTCCTAAAGCCAAAATCCCTAAACCCTAAATCTCAAATCCAAAACCCTAAAGCCTAAACCCTAAATCTCAAATCCTAAATCCTATATCTCAAACTCTAAACCCTATATCTTAAACCCTAAACACAAACCCCAAACCCTAAACCCTACACCATACACACTAAACCCTAAATCTCAAACCCTAAACCCTAATTCCTAAATCTTAAACCTTAAACCCTAAACCCTAAACCTTAAACCCTAAACCCAAAATCTCAAAACCTTAAACCCTAAACTCTAAACCCTAAACCCTAAACCCTAAATCTTAAACCTTAAACCCTAAACCCAAAATCTCAAAACCTTAAACCCTAAACTCTAAACCCTAAATCTCAAACCCTAAACCTTAACCCTTAAACCTTAAACCCTAAACCCTGAACTCTAAATTTCAAATCCTCAAACCCTAAAACCTAAACACTAAACCCTAATCCGTAAACCCTAAATTTCAAATCCAAAAACCCTAAACCATAAACCCTATATCTCAAACCCAAAACCTTAAACCCTAAACCCTAAACCCTAAACCCTAAACCATAAACCCTAAACCATAAACAGTAAACCCTAAATCTCAAACCCTAAACTTTAAAACCAAAACCTTAATGCCTACATCTCAAACCCTACACCCTAAACCCCAAACCTTAAACCCTAAATCTTAAGTCCTAAAGCCTAAATCCCTAAACCCTAAATCTCAAATCCAAAACCCTAAAGCCTAAAACCTAAATCTCAAATCCTAAATCCTATATCTCAAATCCTAAACCCTATATTTTAAACCTTAAACACCAAACCCTAAAGCCTAAACCCTAAATCTTAAATCCTAAACCCTAATCCCTAAACCCTAAATTTCAAATCCAAAAACCCTATATCTCAAACCTAAAACCCTAAACTCTAAACCCTAAACCATAAACAGTAAAACTTAAATCTCAAACCCTAAACTTTAAAACCTAAACCCTACACCCTAAACCCTAAATCTTAAGTCCTAAACCCTAATCCCTAAACCCTAAATCTCAAATCCAAAATCCTATATCTCAAATCCTAAACCCTATATCGTAAACCTTAAACACCAAACCATAAACCCTAAACCCAAAACAATAAAAACTAAACCCTAAAGCTCAAACCCTAAACCCTAAACCCTAATCCCTAATGCCTAAATCTGAATCCGTAAACCCTAAACCTTAAACCCTAAACCCTAAACCTTAAAACGTCAAACCCTAAACCCAAAATCTCAAATCCTCAAACCCTAGACCCTAAACACTAAACCCTAAACCGGTAACCCTAAACCCTAAACCTTAAACCCTAAACCCTAAACCCTAAACCCTAAAGTCTAAACACTAAAGTCTAAACACTAAACCATAAACCCTAAACCCTAAACCCTAAACCCTAAACCCTAAACCCTAAACCCTAAACCCTAAACCCTAAACCCTAAACCCTAAACCCTAAACCCTAAACCCTAAACCCTAAATCTTAAACCTTAAACCCTAAACCTTAAACCCTAAACCCAAAATCTCAAAACCTTAAACCCTAAACTCTAAACCCTAAATCTCAAACCCTAAACCTTAACCCTAATGATGAGATCTTCCCTAGATCGGCACTTGAGAAGTTGAAAAGAGGATGGCCTTGCTGCAATGAACCAGAATCTCACTGATGCACTGACAAGGAATTTGATGGATTGAGAGAAACTTCCAAAGGTCATGAATTCCTTTGAACTTTAAAGCTTGATTCGTGCTATGGATATGACACACCAAAGCATTCACAAGTTGAATCTATAATATGACACATACAGATTCAGATCAAACAAAGGAAAGAGGTTTTTGATTAAAATGTTTGATAAGAAATCTCAGATCTGAAGAAACAAGGTAATAGAGGCTCAGATCTGCATGAGGCAAAGCCTTTGCATGATCGACAAGTGTCCTCAACAGAAATAAAATAGAAATAAAATAGAACTAAGTCTGAAACAGAAAGAACAAAGGCCAAAACGAAAATGGGCCTAAAAGAAAGAAAAATGGGCCTAAAGATGGCTGAGCCGCAGATACGGATTTCAACAATGGGCAATGGCGTAAAAGAAGGTTTGGAAGTCTCGCTAAAACCTTGTCAAGAAAAACCCAGTGGGAAAAACTTGACAAGGGAAAAGAGCACTCACCAAAACCCCTTTTCCCATTGTTGAGATCACTTAGCTTGAATCAAAACCAAAGTGGTTTGATAAGCATTGTCTTGAAATTCCCGGATCAAATATCGTTGTTGGGCTGAGCCAAATCTTCATTGATGATTTTGTTCTTCTCCTTAGACTTTCTTGAAGCTTCCTTGAGTTGGATCCAGCTGGTTCATGCTTAGCTTCCTCGGCTACAAGCTCAGGTTCGAGTTCCATCTTCATGATCATATCATCCTCTTCCACTTGAAAAGGATTTGACCTCAAATCCAAACACTCTGCAAGAAAAATGATTAAGTTAGAAAAATTGAAAAGTAAACTCAGATTGTACTCACCTTGCAAGCTTTTCTTATAAGCTTTTTTATTGACCGGCTCAGAGATTTGAAAAGGATAATCGCTTCTTGATATCAGATTGATCTTTGCTTGGTTTGGCAAATGTCCATTCTTCATTTGGCTCCAGAAATTTCCACCAGGCTCAAAGATCATTTGGCATCGCTTCTGGTTTGCTTGCTGCTCCTTTCTCAAATGCTTCATTGGTTCAAGAACAACATTTTTCTTAAGCCAAACATGGTAGAGCCATATTTTTGGTGCATGAAAACTCAGCTCTCCAATCTGTATATCTTGTATATTCACAGCAAAAACTCGAGACAAAAGATCATAGGTGCCAAGGATATGCTCATTTCGACTAGCAAACAGATTTCCACTTAGATCATTTAAAACAATTTTCAAATGCTCAGCATGATCATCTAAGTGTTTACTAAAATTCAGAGTGCTATCAAAGTAAACAATTTCTCTAAAGAATAATTCATCATTAGGTGAAGCACTAGCAGAATTAAAGAAAGTAGCAATATCCATAAGCACAAAATTTTTATTAGGTTCACTCGTTTTATCAAACAAAAATCCTCCATGCCTAAAGAACTTTTTATACTCAAATTCCTCACGAGATGGAAACACATTTTGAAAATTATCATTTGAATCATAAATCATTCTAATGTGTTCAAGTTCCAGCAACTTAGCTTCTGGAATAAAAAGAAAAACATACCTTGGAATTATTGCATCAGCCACAATAATTTCCTTACCTTGTTTGTTTCGGGTGTCACAGCGAATTGTCTCAATGTTTGCTTTTTCAAAGGCAATAGGACGCTCTATGGCACAGCTTGGAAGTAGCAAGTCACAAGACTTCTTTGGAGGAATAACACTTCTGAAATCCTGAAAATTACAAGATATCTCACTCGGCAGCACCGGTGCAAGGTTAGTAAAGCTCAAAAGAGTTTCTCTATAGACAAACTTACGCACATGTGGTTTAGAGAGTAAAGTTTGTTTCATCTCACCAGCCTTTGCGGAGTTAGAGTGAATAGTTATAAGTTCCTTGCTAGGCATATTTTCTTTTTTGAACCGTGAGGACCTTTTGGAATTTGTTTCAGCTTGTCACACATGTGATGCTTCTCAGTTTCTGCATGCCTAGAGCTCGAACTAGCTTTTTCTTCTCATTACGCCCAGGTAGTTCAGGGTGGTTGATAACTCCTTTGGACCTTCTGTGGTGTCTTTATGATCCTGCAAATGAGAAGAATGCTTACTCGGAGATGGTAGCTCCGTGCAACGTTAGTTAAACTCATAGGAGTTTCTTTATCAATCGCAAGAATCTTTTCTTTTGGAGGAAGAGAGTTTAGAGATTCACTTACAAACTGTCTTACTCTTTTGCTTTACGATGAGCTGATCTTGTTGAATCTCATGTGGTTTCATTGCAACCAAACCATGCTTTCTTCCTTTGTACTTAAATGAATATCGCTTTTTTTGAACCAGAATACTCATGGATCGCTTGATATTTGTTTAGCCACGGTTTTCCAAGGAGGATGTGACATGATTCCATCGGTTGAACATCACACAAAACCTCGCCCTTCATATTTTCCAATGCATATAGAAATCGTCACCTGATGGCTCACTCTTAAGTTGTAATTATCATCGAGCCATGGGTGCTCCTTCACTGTCAGTCCAAGCTTCTTGACCATATATTCACTTGCCACATTGTTGGAACTCCTTTCATCAATCATAAGGCTGCATATCTTGCTTTGAACCTGGCACCTAGTGTAGAACAAATCCTTTCCTTCGTGAGTAGTCATTGCTGTACTGGATTTTTTCTTTAATGATCAGCCATATCTGCCTGAAAACAACACAAAACAAACCCAGTAGCAAGTTCTTTTGAAAGCAAATCGATCGCACACACAAAACACAACACGCAGTTACAAGTTCTTCAAGTAACAACACAGATTGGACAGACAGACAGGGGTGCACTTAAAATTCGATTTAAATTTCAGTTTAACTCCAAAAATTCTGATTCCAATTTTAAACACAATTTAACTCATCCTAGTAATAGAATAAATGATTGAAACATCAAAATAAGTCACAAGTATTTCTAGAAAAATCGAGCAAGACAGAAGATGAACAGACAGTTTTCACCAAATCGTTTTTCCAGAACACAATGCAATCAAAATTCGATTAAAATTTCAGTTCAACTCCGAAAATTCTGATTTCAGTTTTAAAAACAAGTTAACTCATCCTAGCAACAGAATCAATGAACGAAACATCAAAACAAGTCACAAGCATTTCTACAAAAATCGAGCAATACAGAAGATGAACAGACAGTTTTCACAGAATCGTTTTTCGAGAAGATCCAGAATTCGAACAGGTATAACTATCAGAATACGACCTAGAACAAGACGATTCGACAGCAAATCTGAAAGATAAGACTCTGAATGACAAGATATGATCGGTTTTATCCAGATTTAAGGAACGACACGAGAACGAAAACACTTAACTTCTAAGCGCGGCTCTGATACCACTTGATGAGATCTTCCCTAGATCGGCACTTGAGAAGTTGAAAAGAGGATGGCCTTGCTGCAATGAACCAGAATCTCACTGATGCACTCGACAAGGAATTTGATGGATTGAGAGAAACTTCCAAAGGCTGCGGAATTCCTTTGAACTTTCAAGCTTGATTCGTGCTATGGATATGACACACCAAAGCATTCACAAGTTGAATCTATAATATGACACATACAGATTCAGATCAAACAAAGGAAAGAGGTTTTTGATTAAAATGTTTGATAAGAAATCTCAGATCTGAAGAAACAAGGTAATAGAGGCTCAGATCTGCATGAGGCGAAGCCTTTGCATGATCGACAAGTGTCCTCAACAGAAATAAAATAGAAATAAAATAGAACTAAGTCTGAAACAGAAAGAACAAAGGCCAAAACGAAAATGGGCCTAAAAGAAAGAAAAATGGGCCTAAAGATGGCTGAGCCGCAGATACGGATTTCAACAATGGGCAATGGCGTAAAAGAAGGTTTGGAAGTCTCGCTAAAACCTTGTCAAGAAAACCCAGTGGGAAAAACTTGACAAGGGAAAAGAGCACTCACCAAAACCCCTTTTCCCATTGTTGAGATCACTTAGCTTGAATCAAAACCAAAGTGGTTTGATAAGCATTGTCTTGAAATTCCCGGATCAAATATCGTTGTTGGGCTGAGCCAAATCTTCATTGATGATTTTGTTCTTCTCCTTAGACTTTCTTGAAGCTTCCTTGAGTTGGATCCAGCTGGTTCATGCTTAGCTTCCTCGGCTACAAGCTCAGGTTCGAGTTCCATCTTCATGATCATATCATCCTCTTCCACTTGAAAAGGATTTGACCTCAAACCAACACTCTGCAAGAAAAAGGATTAAGTTAGAAAAATTGAAAAGTAAACTCAGATTGTACTCACCTTGCAAGCTTTTCTTATAAGCTTTTTTATTGACCGCTCAGAGATTTGAAAAGGATAATCGCTTCTTGATATCAGATTGATCTTTGCTTGGTTTGGCAAACGTCCATTCTTCATTTGGCTCCAGAAATTTCCACCAGGCTCAAAGATCATTTGGCATCGCTTCTGGTTTGCTTGCTGCTCCTTTCTCAAATGCTTCATTGGTTCAAGAACAACATTTTTCTTAAGCCAAACATGGTAGAGCCATATTTTTGGTGCATGAAAACTCAGCTCTCCAATCTGTATATCTTGTATATTCACAGCAAAAAACGCGAGACAAAAGATCATAGGTGCCAAGGATATGCTCATTTCGACTAGCAAACAGATTTCCACTTAGATCATTTAAAACAATTTTCAAATGCTCAGCATGATCATCTAAGTGTTTACTAAAATTCAGAGTGCTATCAAAGTAAACAATTTCTCTAAAGAATAATTCATCATTAGGTGAAGCACTAGCAGAATTAAAGAAAGTAGCAATATCCATAAGCACAAAATTTTTATTAGGTTCACTGCTTTATCAAACAAAAATCCTCCATGCCTAAAGAACTTTTTATACTCAAATTCCTCACGAGATGGAAACACATTTATAAAATTATCATTTGAATCATAAATCATTCTAATGTGTTCAAGTTCCAGCAACTTAGCTTCTGGAATAAAAAGAAAAACATACCTTGGAATTATTGCATCAGCCACAATAATTTCCTTACCTTGTTTGTTTCGGGTGTCACAGCGAATTGTCTCAATGTTTGCTTTTTTCAAAGGCAATAGGACGCCTCTATGGCACAGCTTGGAAGTAGCAAGTCACAAGACTTCTTTGGAGGAATAACACTTGAAATCCTGAAAATTACAAGATATCTCACTCGGCAGCACCGGTGCAAGGTTAGTAAAGCTCAAAAGAGTTTCTCTATAGACAAACTTACGCACATGTGGTTTAGAGAGTAAAGTTTGTTTCATCTCACCAGCCTTTGCGGAGTTAGAGTGAATAGTTATAAGTTCCTTGCTAGGCATATTTTCTTTTTGAACCGTGAGGACCTTTGGAATTTGTTTCAGCTTGTCACACATGTGATGCTTCTCAGTTTCTGCATGCCTAGAGCTCGAACTAGCTTTTTCTTCTCATTACGCCCAGGTAGTTCAGGGTGGTTGATAACTCCTTTGGACCTTCTGTGGTGGCATACTGATCATGCAAAAAAAAAGAATGCTTACTCGGAGATGGCAGCTCCGTGCAACGTTAGTTAAACTCATAGGAGTTTCTTTATCAATCGCAAGAATCTTTTTCTTTTGGAGGAATAGAGTTGAGAGATTCACGTTTAAGCTGTCTTACTTTGTGCTTTGCGATGAGCTGTTCTTTTTGTATTTCTTGTGTTTTCATTGCAATCAAGCGATGCTTTCTTCCTTTGTACTTGAATGAATATCGTTTTTTTGAACCAGAATACTCATGGATCGCTTGATATTTGTTTAGCCACGGTTTTCCAAGGAGGATGTGACATGATTCCATCGGTTGAACATCACACAAAACCTCGCCTTCATATTTTCCAATGCATATAGAAATCGTCACCTGATGGCTCACTCTTAAGTTGTAATTATCATCGAGCCATGGGTGCTCCTTCACTGTCAGTCCAAGCTTCTTGACCATATATTCACTTGCCACATTGTTGGAACTCCTTTCATCAATCATAAGGCTGCATATCTTGCTTTGAACCTGGCACCTAGTGTAGAACAAATCCTTTCCTTCGTGAGTAGTCATTGCTGTACTGGATTTTTTTTTAATGATCAGCCATATCTGCCTGAAAACAACACAAAACAAACCCAGTAGCAAGTTCTTTTGAAAGCAAATCGATCGCACACACAAAACACAACACGCAGTTACAAGTTCTTCAAGTAACAACACAGATTGGACAGACAGACAGGGGTGCACTTAAAATTCGATTTAAATTTCAGTTTAACTCCAAAAATTCTGATTCCAATTTTAAACACAATTTAACTCATCCTAGTAATAGAATAAATGATTGAAACATCAAAATAAGTCACAAGTATTTCTAGAAAAATCGAGCAAGACAGAAGATGAACAGACAGTTTTCACCAAATCGTTTTTCCAGAACACAATGCAATCAAAATTCGATTAAAATTTCAGTTCAACTCCGAAAATTCTGATTTCAGTTTTAAAAACAAGTTAACTCATCCTAGCAACAGAATCAATGAACGAAACATCAAAACAAGTCACAAGCATTTCTACAAAAATCGAGCAATACAGAAGATGAACAGACAGTTTTCACAGAATCGTTTTTTTTAGAAGATCCAGAATTCAAACAGGTATAACTATCAGAATACGACCTAGAACAAGACGATTCGACAGCAAATCTGAAAGATAAGACTCTGAATGACAAGATATGATCGGTTTTATCCAGATTTAAGGAACGACACGAGAACGAAAACACTTAACTTCTAAGCGCGGCTCTGATACCACTTGATGAGATCTTCCCTAGATCGGCACTTGAGAAGTTGAAAAGAGGATGGCCTTGCTGCAATGAACCAGAATCTCACTGATGCACTGACAAGGAATTTGATGGATTGAGAGAAACTTCCAAGTGGTTCGGAATTCCTTTGAACTTTCAAGCTTGATTCGTGCTATGGATATGACACACCAAAGCATTCACAAGTTGAATCTATAATATGACACATACAGATTCAGATCAAACAAAGGAAAGAGGTTTTTGATTAAAATGTTTGATAAGAAATCTCAGATCTGAAGAAACAAGGTAATAGAGGCTCAGATCTGCATGAGGCGAAGCCTTTGCATGATCGACAAGTGTCCTCAACAGAAATAAAATAGAAATAAAATAGAACTAAGTCTGAAACAGAAAGAACAAAGGCCAAAACGAAAATGGGCCTAAAAGAAAGAAAAATGGGCCTAAAGATGGCTGGGCCACAGATACGGATTTCAACAATGGGTAATGGCGTAAAAGAAGGTTTGAAGTCTCGCTAAAACCTTGTCAAGAAAAACCCAGTGGGGAAAAATTAACAAGGAAAAAGAGCACTCACCAAAACCCCTTTTCCCATTGTTGAGATCACTTAGCTTGAATCAAAACCAAAGTGGTTTGATAAGCATTGTCTTGAAATTCCCGGATCAAATATCGTTGTTGGGCTGAGCCAAATCTTCATTGATGATTTTGTTCTTCTCCTTAGACTTTCTTGAAGCTTCCTTGAGTTGGATCCAGCTGGTTCATGCTTAGCTTCCTCGGCTACAAGCTCAGGTTCGAGTTCCATCTTCATGATCATATCACCTAAACCCTGAACTCTAAATCTCAAATCCTCAAACCCTAAAACCTAAACACTAAACCATAAACTTATAACTCTAAACCCTAAACCCTAAATCCTAAACCCTAAACCCTAAACCCTAAACCCTAAACCCTAAACCCTAAACCCTAAACCCTAAACCCTAAACCCTAAACCCTAAACCCTAAACCCTAAACCCTAAATCTCAAATCCTAAACCCTATATCTTAAACCTTAAACACCAAACCCTAAACCCTAAACCCAAAACAATAAAAACTAAACCTTAAAGCTCAAACCCTAATCACTAATGCCTAAATCTGAAACCGTAAACCCTATACTTAAAACCCTAAACCTTAAACCTTAAAACGTCAAACCCTAAACTCAAAACCCTAAATCTCAAACCCTAAACCTTAAACCTTAAACCTTAAGCCCTAAACCCTAAACCCAAAATCTCAAATCCTCAAACCCTAGACCCTAATTACTAAACCCTAAACCGGTAACCCTAAACCCTAAACCGTAAACCTTAAACCCTAAACCCTAAACCCTAAACCCTAAACCCTAAACCCTAAACCCTAAACCCTAAACCCTAAACCCTAAACCCTAAACCCTAAACCCTAAACCCTAAAGCCTAAACCATAAACCCTAAATCTTAAGTCCTAAAGCCAAAATCCCTAAACCCTAAATCTCAAATCCAAAACCCTAAAGCCTAAACCCTAAATCTCAAATCCTAAATCCTATATCTCAAACCCTAAACCCTATATCTTAAACCCTAAACACAAACCCCAAACCCTAAACCCTACACCATAAACACTAAACCCTAAATCTCAAACCCTAAACCCTAACTCCTAAATCTCAAACCTTAAACCCTAAACCTAAAATCTCAAAACCTTAAACCCTAAACTCTAAACCCTAAATCTCTAACCCTAAACCTTAAACCTTAAACCTTAAACCTTAAAGGTTAAACTATAAACCTTAAACCCTAAATCTCAAACCCTAAACCCTAAACCTTAAAAAGTAAACCCAAAACCATAAAACCCAAACCTTAAACCCTAAAAACCAAAACACAAAACCCTAATCCCTAAACCCTAAATTTCAAATCCAAAAACCCTAAACCATAAACCCTATATCTCAAACCCAAAACCCTAAACTCTAAACCCTAAACCATAAACCCTAAACCATAAACAGTAAAACCTAAATCTCAAACCCTAAACTTTAAACCCTAAACCCTAATGCCTACATCTCAAACCCTAAACCCTAAACCCTACACCCTAAACCCTAAACCCTAAATCTTAAATCCTAAACCCTAAACCCTAAACCCTAAACCCTAAACCCTAAACCCTAAACCCTAAACCCTAAACCCTAAACCCTAAACCCTAAACCCTAAACCTTAAACCCTAAACCCTAAACCCTAAATCTCAAACCCTAAACCCTAAACCTTAAACCTTAAACCTTAAACCCTAAACCCTGAACTCTAAATCTCAAATCCTCAAACCCTAAAACCTAAACACTAAACCCTAATCTCTAAACCCTAAATCTCAAATCCAAAAACCCTAAACCATAAACCCTATATCTCAAACCTAAAACCCTAAACACTAAACCCTAAATTCTAAACCCTAAACCATAAACCCTAAACCATAAACACTAAACCGTAAATCTCAAACCCTAAACATTAAACCCTAAACCCTAATGCCTACATCTCAAACCCTAAACCCTAAACCCTACACCTTAAACCCTAAAACCTAATCCCTAAACCCTAAATCTCAAATCCAAAACCCTAAAGCCTAAACCCTAAATCTCAAATCCTAAATCCTATATCTCAAATCCTAAACCCTATATTTTAAACCTTAAACACCAAACCCTAAACCCTAAACCCAAAACAATAAAAACTAAACCCTAAATCCCCAAATTTCAAACTAAAACCCTATATCTTAAACCCTAAACCCTAAACCCTAAACCCTAAACCCTAAACCCTAAACACTAAACCCTAAACCCTAAACCCTAAACCCTAAATCATAAACCCTAAATCTTAAGTCCTAAACCCTAATCCCTGAACCCTAAATCTCAAATCCAAAATCCTATATCTCAAATCCTAAACCCTATATCTTAAACCTTAAACACCAAACCCTAAACCCTAAACCCAAAACAATAAAAACTAAACCCTAAAGCTCAAACCCTAAACCCTAAACCCTAATCCCTAATGCCTAAATCTGAAACCGTAAACCCTAAACCTTAAACCCTAAACCCAAAACCTTAAAACGTCAAACCCTAAACTCAAAACCCTAAATCTCAAACCCTAAACCTTAAACCTTAAACCCTAAACCCTAAACCCTAAACCCTAAACCCTAAACCCTAAACCCTAAACCCTAAACCCTAAACCCTAAACCCTAAACCCTAAACCCTAAACCCTAAACCCTAAACCCTAAACCCTAAACCCTAAACCCTATAGCATAAACCCTAAACCCTATAGCATAAACCCTAAACCCTAAACCCTAAACCCCAAATCCCAAACTCTAAACCTTAAACCCTAAACCCTAAATCCCAAATCCTAAACCTTAAACCCTAAACCTTAAACCTTAAGCCCTACACCCTAAACCCTAAACCATAAACCCTAAACCCTAAACTGTAAAACCTAAATCTCAAACCCTAAACTTTAAAACCTAAACCCTAAACACTAAACCCCAAACCCTAAACCCTAAATCTTAAGTCCTAAACCCTAATCCCTAAACCCTAAATCTCAAATCCAAAACCCTAAAGCCTAAACCCTAAATCTCAAATCCTAAATCCTATATCTCAAATCCTAAACCCTATATCTTAAACCCTAAACACCAAACCCTAAACCCTAAACCCTACACCATAAACACTAAACCCTAAATCTCAAACCCTAAACCCTAATTCCTAAATCTCAAACCTTAAACCCTAAACCCTAAACCTTAAACCCTAAACCCTAAACCCTAAACCCTAAACCCTAAACCCTAAACCCTAAGCCGTAAACCCTAAACTCTAAACCTTAAACCCTAAACCCAAAACTCTAAACCCTAAACCCTAAACTCTAAACCGTAAACCCTAAACACTAAACCCTAAACTTTAACCCTAAACCCTAAACCCCAAATTTCAAACCTCCAAACCCCAAAACCTAAACACAATAAACCCTAAACCCAAACCCCAATTTCAAACCAAAACCCTAAACCATAACCACTATATCTCAAACCCAAAACCTTAAACCTTAAACCCTAAACCCTAAACCCCAAACCATAAACAGTAAACCCTAAATCTCAAACCCTAAAGTTTAAAACCTAAACCTTAATGCCTACATCTCAAACCCCACACCCTAAACCCTACCCCCTAAACCCCAAACCCTAAACACTAAATCTTAAACTCTAAACCCTAAACCCTAAACCTTAAACCATAAACCCTAAACCCTAAATGCTAAACCGTAAACCCTAAATCCTAAACCCTATATCCTAAACCCTAAACCCCAAACCCTTAAGCCTAAATCCTAATCTACAAACCCTATATCCTAAACCCTAAACCCTAAACCCTAAACCCTAAACCCTAATCACTAAACCCTAAACCCAAAACCCTAAACCCTAAACCCTAAACCCTAAACCCTAAACCCTAACCCTTAAACCCAAATCCCTTGACCCTAGACCCTAAATCCTAAACCCTAAACCTTAAACCCTTAACCCTAAATCTTAAACCCTAAACCCTAAACACTAAACCCTAAACCCTAAACCCTAAACCCTAAGCCCTAAACCCTAAACCCTAAATCTCAAACCCTAAACCTTAACCCTTAAACCTTAAACCCTAAACCCTGAACTCTAAATTTCAAATCCTCAAACCCTAAAACCTAAACACTAAACCCTAATCCGTAAACCCTAAATCTTAAATCCAAAAACCCTAAACCATAACCCCTATATCTCAAACCCAAAACCTTAAACCCTAAACCCTAAACCCTAAACCCTAAACCATAAACCCTAAACCATAAACAGTAAACCCTAAATCTCAAACCCTAAACTTTAAAACCTAAACCTTAATGCCTACATCTCAAACCCTACACCCTAAACCCTACACCCTAAACCCCAAACCTTAAACCCCAAACCCTAAACCCTAAATCTTAAGTCCTAAAGCCTAAATCCCTAAACCCTAAATCTCAAATCCAAAACCCTAAAGCCTAAACCCTAAACCCTATATCTTAAACCCCAAACACCAAACCCCAAACCCTAAACCCTAAACCATAAACCCAAAACCCTAAATCCCAAACCCTAAACCATAAACCCTTTATATCAAACCCAAAACCATAAACTCTAAACCCTAAACCATAAACAGTAAAACCTAAATCTCAAACCCTAAACTTTAAAACCTAAACCCTAAACACTAAACCCCAAACCCTAAACCCTAAACCCTAAATCTCAAATCCTAAATCCTATATCTCAAATCCTAAACCCTATATTTTAAACCTTAAACACCAAACCCTAAACTCTAAACCCAAAACAATAAAAACTAAACCCTAAACCCCAAACCCTAAACCCTACACCATAAACACTAAACCCTAAATCTCAAAAACCCTAAACCCTAATTCCTAAATCTCAAACCTTAAACCCTAAACTTAAAACACTAAACCCAAAATCTCAAAACCTCAAACCCTAAAACGTAAACACTAAACCCTAAACCTGTAACCCTACCCAACCGTCAAACCCTAAACCCTAAACCCTAAACTCAAACCCCAAACCCAAACCCTAAAACTTCAACCCTAAACCCTATATCTTAAACCCTAAACACCAAACCCCAAACCCTAAACCATACACCATAAACACTAAACCCCAAATCTCAAACCCTAAACCCTAAACCCTAAACCTTAAACCCTAAACCCAAAATCTCAAACCCTTAAACACTAAACTCTAAAACCTAAATCTCTAACCCTAAACCTTAAACCCAAAACTCTGTACTCTAAAGTTCAAATCCTCAAACCCTAAAACCTAAACACTAAACCGTAAACCCTAAATCTTAAACCCTAAATCCCAAACCGTAAACTCTAAATCATAAACCCTAAATCCTAAACCATAAACCCTAAACCCTCAACCCAATACCCTAAACCCTAAACCCTAAACCTAAAACCCTAAACCCTATATCTCAAACCCTAAACCCTATATCTTAAACCCTAAACACAAACCCCAAACCCTAAAACCCAAACCACAAACCATAACTCCTAAACCTCAAACCCTCAACCCAATCCCTAAATCTAAACCCTTAAACCCTAAACACCAAACCCCCAAAGCCTAAACCCTAAACTATAAACCTTAAACCCTAAACCCTAAACCCTAAACCCTAAACCCTAAACCCTAAACCCTAAACCCTAAACCCTAAACCCTAAACCCTAAACCCTAAACACTAAACCCTAAACCCTAAACTATAAACCTTAAACCCTACACCCTAAACCCTAAACCCTAAAGCCTAAACCCTAAATCTTAAATCCTAAACCCTAATCCGTAAACCCTAAATTTCAAATCCAAAAACCCTAAACCATAAACCCTATATCTCAAACCCAAAACCTTAAACCCTAAACCCTAAACCCTAAACCCTAAACCTGTAACCCTAAACCCTAAACCATAAACAGTAAACCCTAAATCTCAAACCCTAAACTTTAAAACCAAAACCTTAATGCCTACATCTCAAACCCTACACCCTAAACCCTACACCCTAAACCCTATACCCTAAACCCCAAACCTTAAACCCTAAATCTCAAATCCAAAACCCTAAAGCCTAAAACCTAAACAGTAAACCTTAAACCGTAAACCTATAACCCTAAACCCTTAAACCCTAAACACCAAACCCCTAAACCCTAAACCCTAAACACTAAAACCCTAAACCCTAAACCCTAAACCCTAAACCCTAAACCCTAAACCCTAAACCCTAAACCCTAAACCCTAAACCCTAAACCCTAAACCCTAAACCCTAAACCCTAAACCTTAAACCCTAAACCCTAAACCCTAAACCCTAAACCCTAAACACTAAACCCTAAACCCTAAACCCTAAACCCTAAACCCTAAACCCTAAACCCTAAACCCTAAACCCTAAACCCTAAACCCTAAACCCTAAACCGTAAACCCTAAACACTAAACCCTGAATCCCAAACCCTAAACCCTAAACACTAAACCCTAAACCCTAAATTTCAAACCCTAAACCTTAAATCCTAAACCCTAAACCGTAAACCCTAAACCCTAAACCCTAAACCCTAAATCCTAAACCCTAAACCATAAACCCTATATCTCAAACCCAAAACCTTAAACACTAAACACTAAACCCTAAACCCTAAACACTAAACCCTAAACCCTAAACCCTAAACCCTAAACCCTACACCCTAAACCCTAAACCCTAAACCCTAAATCTTAAATCCTAAACCCTAAACCCTAAACTCTAAACCCTAAAGCCTAAATCCATAAACCCTAAATCTCGAATCCAAAACCCTAAAGCCTGAACCCTAAATCTTAAATCCTAAATCCTATATCTCAAACCATAAACTCTACATCTTAAACCCTAAACACCAAACCCTAAACCCTAAACCCTAAATCTTAAGTCCTAAAGCCTAAATCCCTAAACCCTAAACCCTAAACCCTAAACACTAAACCCTATATCTCAAAAACTAAACCATAAACACTAAAGATTAAACCCTAAACACTAAACCTAAAACCCAAAACCCTAAACCCTAAATCCTAACCCCTAAACCATAAAACCTAAACCCTAATCCCTCAACCCCAAATCTCAAAACCAAAATCCTATATCCCAAATCCTAACCCCTATAACCTAAACACTAAACACCAAACCCTAAACCCGAAACCCAAAACAATAAAACTAAAACCCCAAAGCTCAAACCCTAAACCCAAACCCTAATCCCCACTCCTAAATCAACCCTAAACCCCAAACCCAAACCCCTAAACCCTAAATCCTAAACCCTAAACACTAAACCATAACCCTAAACCCTAAACCCTAACCCTTAACACTAAACTATAACCCTAAACGCTAAACCCTAAAACCTAATTCCAAAATCCCAAAACCTAAACCCTAAACCCTAAACCCTAAACTCTAAACCGTAAACCTTACACCCTAAACCCTAAACCCTAAATCCCAAACCCTAAACCCTAAACCCTAAACCCCAAACCTTACACCCTAAACCCAAACCCCAAACCCTAAACGCTAAACCCAAACCCAAACCCCATAAACCACAAACCCAAACCTTAAACCCTAAACCCAAAATTCAAAACCTAAACCCAAAACTTAAACCCCTAAATCTCAAACCTTAAACCCAACTCAAACCCAATCACCTCAAATCTCAAACCCCAAACCTAAACCCTAAACCTTAAACCCAAATCCCTTAACCTTTAATCCTAAACCTAAACCCTCAAATCCAAACCTAAACCCAAACACTCAAACCCCAAACCTAAACACTAAACCGTAAACCCTAAACCCTAAACCCTAAACCCTAAACCCTAAATCTCAAATCCTAAACCCTATATCTTAAACCTTAAACACCAAACCCTAAACCCTAAACCCAAAACAATAAAAACTAAACCCTAAAGCTCAAACCCTAATCACTAATGCCTAAATCTGAAACCGTAAACCCTAAACCTTAAACCCTAAACCTTAAACCTTAAAACGTCAAACCCTAAACTCAAAACCCTAAATCTCAAACCCTAAACCTTAAACCTTAAACCTTAAGCCCTAAACCCTAAACCCAAAATCTCAAATCCTCAAACCCTAGACCCTAAACACTAAACCCTAAACCTGTAACCCTAAACCCTAAACCTTAAACCCTAAACCCTAAACCCTAAAGTCTAAACACTAAAGTCTAAACACTAAACCATAAACCCTAAACCCTAAACCCTAAACCCTAAACCCTAAACCCTAAACCCCAAACCCTAAACCCTAAATCTTAAGTCCTAAAGCCTAAATCCCTAAACCCTAAATCTCAAATCCAAAACCCTAAAGCCTAAACCCTAAATCTCAAATCCTAAATCCTATATCTCAAACCCTAAACCCTATATCTTAAACCCTAAACACCAAACCCCAAACCCTAAACCCTACACCATAAACACTAAACCCTAAATCTCAAACCCTAAACCCTAATTCCTAAATCTCAAACCTTAAACCCTAAACCCTAAACCTTAAACCCTAAACCCAAAATCTCAAAACCTTAAACCCTAAACTCTAAACCCTAAATCTCTAACCCTAAACCTTAAACCTTAAACCCAAAATCTCAAAACCTTAAACCCTAAACTCTAAACCCTAAATCTCTAACCCTAAACCTTAAACCTTAAACCTTAAACCCAAAACTCTGAACTCTAAAGCTCAAATCCTCAAACCCTAAAACCTAAACCATAAACCCTAAACCATAAACAGTAAACCCTAAATCTCAAATCCCAAAACCCTAAACCATAAACACTATATCTCAAACCCAAAACCCTAAACACTAAACCCTAAATTCTAAACCCTAAACCATAAACACTAAACCCTAAATCTCAAACCCTAAACCTTAAACACTATACCTTAATGCCTACATCTCAAACCCTAAACCCTAAACCCTACACCCTAAACCCAAACCCTAAACCCTAAATCTTAAATCCTAAACCCTAAATCTCAAATCCCAAAACCTTAAACCATAAACCATATATCTCAAACCCAAAACCCTAAATCCTAAACCCTAAACCCTAAGCTTAAACCCCAAACCTTAAACCCTAAAACACTACACCCTAAATCCTAAACCCTAAACCCTAAACCCTAAACCCTAAACCCTAAACCCTAAACCCTAAACCATAAACCCTAAACCATAAACAGTAAAACCTAAATCTCAAACCCTAAACTTTAAAACCTAAACCCTACACCCTAAACCCTAAATCTTAAGTCCTAAACCCTAATCCCTAAACCCTAAATCTCAAATCCAAAATCCTATATCTCAAATCCTAAACCCTATATCTTAAACCTTAAACACCAAACCCTAAACCCTAAACCCAAAACAATAAAAACTAAACCCTAAAGCTCAAACCCTAAACCCTAAACCCTAAACCCTAAACCTTAAACCTTAAACCTTAAGCCCTAAACCCTAAACCCAAAATCTCAAATCCTCAAACCCTAGACCCTAAACACTAAACCCTAAACCTGTAACCCTAAACCCTAAACCTTAAACCCTAAACCCTAAACCCTAAACCCTAAACCCTAAATTCTAAACCCAAAATCCAAAATCCTAAACTTAAAACCTAAATGCCAAACCCAAACCCTAAACCCCAAACCCTAAACACTAAGCCCTAAACCTTAACCCTAAACCCTAAACTTTAAACTGTAAACTCAAAATCCTAAATCTTAAACCTTAAACCCTAAACCTTAAACCCTAAACCCAAAATCTCAAAACCTTAAACCCTAAACTCTAAACCCTAAATCTCAAACCCTAAACCTTAACCCTAAACCCTAAACTCTAAATTTCAAATCCTCAAACCCTAAAACCTAAACACTAAACCGTAAACCTATAACCCTAAACCTATAACCCTAAACCCTAAACCCTAAATCCTAAACCCTAAACCCTAAACACTAAACCCTAAACCCTAAACACTAAACCCTAAACCCTAAACACTAAACCCTAAACCCTAAATATCAAATCCTAAACCCTATATCTTAAACCTTAAACACCAAACCCTAAACCCTAAACCCAAAACAATAAAAACTAAACCCTAAACCCTAAACCCTAATCCCTAATGCCTAAATCTGAAACCGTAAACCCTAAACCTTAAACCCTAAACCCAAAACCTTAAAACGTCAAACCCTAAACTCAAAACCCTAAATCTCAAACCCTAAACCTTAAACCTTAAACCTTAAGCCCTAAACCCTAAACCCAAAATCTCAAATCCTCAAACCCTAGACCCTAAACACTAAACTCTAAACCTGTAACCCTAAACTCTAAACCTTAAACCCTAAACCCTAAACCCTAAAGTCTAAACACTAAACTCTAAACACTAAACCATAAACCCTAAACCCTAAACCCTAAACCCTAAACCCTAAACCCTAAACCCTAAACCCTAAACCCTAAACCCTAAACCCTAAACCCTAAACCCTAAACCCTAAACCCTAAACCCTGAATCCTGAATCCTAAACCCTAAAGCCTAAACCCTAAATCCCAAACCCTAAACCTTAAACCCTAAACACAAACCCCAAACCCTAAACCAGACA
>CM051366.1:376547-396429 GCA_028015245.1 Cardamine occulta
AAGTATCATCACTCAAAACATGTACATAGCCTCAACGGCTCTCTATTGTGGCTCTGAAACATCTCTAACCAATAGTAAGGGAACCAACTCTTTTGACTAGACTTCAACACTTATATTCACTATCATTTGTATCTTGAAGGGTCGGAACTCCCCGTTTTATGACTCTGAGCTTCAAAATGGAAAAACCCTTGTCAATCAAAAAGCATTGAATTTTCATTTTCACATCAGCAGGTGTTGGTTAAGCCTCCATATGTGTCACGTTGCTTCGACTCCCAAGTGCACCATTACAAACGCCTATGAGATTCAAAACCATACGAGAACCGTGGGATAATCTTTAAAGCTTGTTTCTTACTTTAACTTGCTTCTCTACTTTGCTAGAATGCTTCATTACGTTCTAAAGAGTCCTAAAATACTGAATCATAGCCTTTGATAAAGTTTCATCACTCAAAACATGTACATAGCCTCCTAGCTCTCTATTGTGGCTCTAAAACATCTCTAACCAATAGAAAGAGAACCAACTCTTTTGACTAGACTTCAACACTTATATTCACTATCATTTGTATCTTGAAGGGTCGAATCTAGTTTTAGGACTCTGAGCTTGAAAATGGAAAAATCCTTGTCAATCAAAAAGCTTTGATTCTTCATATTCATATCAGTGGATGTTGTTTAAGCCTCCATATGTGTCATGTTGCTACAACTCCCAAATTCACCATTACAAACTCCTATGAGATTCAAAAACATAAGAAAACTGTGGGATAATCTATAATGCTTGTTTCTTACTTTAACTTGCTTCTCTACTTTGCTAGAATGCTTCATTACGTTATAAAGAGTCCTAAAATGCTGAATCTTAGCCATTGATGAAGTTTCATAACTCAAAACTTGTACATAGCCTACAACGGCTCTCTATTGTGGCTCTTAAACATCTCTAACCAATTGGAAGAGATCCAACTCTTTTGACTATACTTCAACACTTATATTAACTATCATTTGTATCTTGAGGGTTAGAACTCCAGTTTTAGGATTCTAAGCTTGAAAATGGAAAAATCCTTGTCAATCTAAATCATTGAATTTTCATTTTCACATCAATAGTTGTTGTTTAAGCATCCATATGTGTCATGTTGCTACAACTCCCAATTCTCACCATTACAAACTCCTATGAGATTTAAAAAATTGAGGAACTGTGGGATAATCTATAATGCTTGTTTTTTACTTTTACCTTGCTTCTCCACCTTTGTAGAATGCTTCATCACGTTATAAAGAGTCCTAAAATGCTGAATCTTAGCCTTTGATGAAGTTTCATAACTCAAAACTTGTACATAGCCTACAACGGCTCTCTATTGTGGCTCTTAAACATCTCTAAGCAATTGTAAGAGATCATACACTTTTGACTAGATTTCAACACTTATATTAACTATCATTTGTATCTTGAGGGTCGTAACTCCAGTTTTAGGACTATGAGCTTGAAAATGGAAAAATCCTTGTCAATCAAAAGCATTGATTCTTCATATTCACATCAATAGGTGTTGTTTAAGCCTCCATATGAGTCTTCTTTCTACAAATCCCAAATTCACCATTACAAACTCCTATGAGATTCAAAAACATAAGAGAACTGTGGGATAATCTATAATGCTTGTTTCTTACTTTAACTTGCTTCTCTACTTTGCTAGAATGCTTCATTACGTTATAAAGAGTCCTAAAATGCTGAATCTTAGCCATTGATGAAGTTTCATAACTCAAAACTTGTACATAGCCTACAACGGCTCTCTATTATGGCTCTTAAACATCTCTAACCAATTAGAAGAGATCCAACTCTTTTGACTATACTTCAACACTTATATTAACTATCATTTGTATCTTGAGGGTTGTAACTCCAGTTTTAGGACTCTTAGCTTGAAAATGGAAAAATCCTTGTCAATCTAAATCATTGAATTTTCATTTTCACATCAATAGTTGTTGTTTAAGCATCCATATGTGTCATGTTGCTACAACTCCCAATTTCACCATTACAAACTCCTATGAGATTTAAAAATTAAGGAATTGTGGGATAATCTATAATGCTTGTTTTTACTTTACCTTGCTTCTACCCCTTGGTAGAATGCTTCATCACGTTATAAAGAGTCCTAAAATGCTGAATCTTAGCCTTTGATGAAGTTTCATAACTCAAAACTTGTACATAGCCTACAATGGCTCTCTATTGTGGCTCTTAAACATCTCTAAGCAATTGTAAGAGATCATACACTTTTGACTAGACTTCAACACTTATATTCACTATCATTTGTATCTTGAAGGGTCGTAACTCCAGTTTTAGGACTATGAGCTTGAAAATGGAAAAATCCTTGTCAATCAAAAGCATTGATTCTTCATATTCACATGAATAGATGTTGTTTAAGCCTCCATATGTGTCTTCTTGCTACAACGCCCAAATTTATAATGCTTGTTCCTTACTTTAATGCTTGTTTCTCTACTTTGCTAGAATGCTTCATCACGTTCTAAAGAGTCCTAAAATGCTGAATCTTAGCCATTGATGAAGTTTCATAACTCAAAACTTGTACATAGCCTACAACGGTCCTCTATTGTGGCTCTTAAACATCTCTAACCAATTGCAAGAGATCCAACTCTTTTGACTAGACTTCAACACTTATATTCACTATCACTTGTATCTTGAAGGGTCAGAACTCCAGTTTTATGACTCTGAGCTTGAAAATGGAAAAAATCCTTGTCACTTAAAAGCACTGAATTTTCCTTTTCACATCAATAGGTGTTGTTTCAGCCTCCATATGTGTCATGTTGCTACAACTCCTAAATTCACCATTACAAACTCCTATGAGATTCAAAAACATAAGAGAACTGTGTGATAATCTATAATGCTTGTTTCTTACTTTAACTTGCTTCTCTACTTTGCTAGAATGCTTCATTACTTTCTAAAGAGTCCTAAAATATTGAATCTTAGCCTTTGATAAAGTTTCATCACTCAAAACATGTACATAGCCTCAACGGCTCTCTATTGTGGCTCTAAAACATCTCTAACCAATAGAAAGAGAACCAACTCTTTTTGACTAGACTTCAACACTTATATTCACTATCATTTGTATCTTGAAGGGTCGTAACTCCAGTTTTAGGACTCTGAGCTTGAAAATGGAAAAATCCTTGTCAATCAAAAGCATTGATTCTTCATTTTCACATCAATAGGTGTTGTTAAGGCTCCATATGTGTCATGTTGCTACAACTCCCAAATTCACCATTACAAACTCCTATGAGATTCAAAAACATAAGAAAACTGTGGGATAATCTATAATGCTTGTTTCTTACTTTAACTTGCTTCTCTACTTTGCTAGAATGCTTCATTACGTTATAAAGAGTCCTAAAATGCTGAATCTTAGCCATTGATGAAGTTTCATAACTCAAAACTTGTACATAGCCTACAACGGCTCTCTATTGTGGCTCTTAAACATCTCTAACCAATTGGAAGAGATCCAACTCTTTTGACTATACTTCAACACTTATATTAACTGAAACGACCGCACTTAAATAAATTTTTTTTTTTTTTTAACACGTGGCTAAAAACAACGGCTAACGCCCATACATTAACGTTTAAAACCACACCACAATAAAATGGAAAACATCATAATTAACACCCATACGTTAATATTAAACATAAACCATTTAACATTATACATAATACAACACACAGGTTCATCAGATAAAGCTTACAAAAACCACAAAAAGTAAAGGTCCTAGGCATCCCCTCTTCACCTCTTCGATTCCACGATCACGACTTATCTGTACTCTACAACCACAAAGTGCTAGGTCAACATTTGGAAAAGACCAAATGCTGAGTGATATTTCTCATCTCAAACAACAGATTATACTGAACTTACAAGGATAATCAAATAACCATATTCAACAGAAATCAATATAGACAATTATTATTTCCAATATCCTACAGATTTCACACCAAGAAAAGCTGTACCACAACTTAGTAATAACTAATTAAACACCAATCTATGGTTCTCCATCCACCACAAGCTTAATAAGCACAAGCTAAACTTATGACCAAAAACCATATAATTTTTGGGAAAATAACTCCACACCAAGTCAAGCCGAAACTCACAATCCAAGCTCGACACAATTAACAAGCACCAATATATGGTTATCTATCCACCACAAGCTTAACAAACACCAGCTAAGCTCATGACCAAAACCATATAATTTTTGGAAATTCAACTCCACACCAAGTCAGTTTAAACTCACAATCCTAGCTCGACACAACACCAACAAGCACCAATATATGGTTATCTATCCACCACGGCGAACAAACACCAGCTAAGCTCATGACCAAAAACCATATAATTTTCAAAAATTCATCAATACCAAGTCAAGCCTTAAGAACTCAAAATCAAGGCTTAACAAGGCCCCACAACAACATTTCCAAGGTTCTCTAATCATTCCAAGCTCAAACCACACACGGCAGGGCTCAGGCCTTACCCACAGAACCCCCCGGACTTGATCAAAGCTCCACACAAGTTTCTCCAAGTCCCACAGCCACACACCAGGCGTAGAGACTACCTATGACCACAAACTCACCTCGAAGTAGATGGATTCTAGACTTAGATGGAAAACCTCAAGCTTCAGAATATTTATCCTCCTTCTCTTCACCACCACGCCAAACTCTAGCTTCAGTCTCACGCTTCCCTCAAGCTCCCAAGCTTCCCACAAGTTTTCTAGCCTTTTTTCCTCTCAAGAACTAAGCTCACCGAAATTTTTTTCTCCTCTTCCTTTTCTCCTTTTCTTTCTTCTTTTCTCTCAAGCTCTCAGCTCAGCTCCCCCCCTCTCCAACTCCACGAGCTCCAAGAGATAAAGAAGAAGAAGAGAAGTCAAAACCAATTTGACTTTCTCTTGAGAAAAAACCCCGCAACTTCGTTTCGACATATGACACTTTGAACAAATCTAATTTGATCAATTTAACCCATTAATCAATTTTTGAGATTTGTCTAAGGTTCATAAACTGAAAAGAATTCCCAATTATTTAAATTAATTCAATTAATTAATTTTTAGGAATACGAAGCTATAAATTCTCCCCACTAATATAGATTCGTCCCTAATCTTACGCTTATCGTTCATCTCCATGAACTCTAATCGCGCAACGATTATTCAAACTCCCAAAGTCAACATTAATAGGAACTACTCATCTTATTAAACATTGATAATGTAACATTGCTTTCTACACAACAGCAGTACATAATGAAAATACATATCATATAAAGATACCTCAAACCGAGACCTCTCGATGGAAATCAAGCCGCAACTTGTTCCTTGAACCATTCCCGGAACCTCATTTCCATCCTAGCCTGGCTCCCAAGTTTCCTCCTGTACCTTCCATAATCCTGATAACATCAGATCATCGAATCCTTTTCCGATGAGCTCACTAATCTTCCTAACAAGAACTCTCAAAGGTCTCACCAATGGTCATATTGGCTCAAGATCCAGTGGGAATCTCAGCCAATACTTCTTCATCCCTGTGCAAGCATTTTTTAACATCGACACATGAAAGACCTTGTGAAAGGCCTGCATAATCTCGGGTAACTCTAACCGATACGCAACCGGTCCAACACGCTCTACCACCCTGAACGGTCCCATATACCTCGGACTCAACTTAGTCGCAGTAATGGATCTATTTGGACCTCTCAGCAAGGCCATTTTGAGATACACACTATCTCCCACCTCAAACTCAAGCTCTTTCCGCCTCTTATCAGCATAGCTCTTTTGCCGATCCTGAGCCTCTTTCATGTTCAGTTTCAAAACCCGGATCTTCTCCGTGGTTTCCTGAACAAACTTCGCACCCAATGTGCTCCTCTCCCCCACTTGGGTCCAACACAAAGGTGTATGACATGGCCTCCCATACAAAGCCTCGTAGAGAGCCATCCCAATACTTGCCCGGTAGCTATTATTATAAGTAAACTCTACCAAGCTTGGATGATCCACCCAATGTCCGCCCCAATCTAGTACACACATCCTCAACAAATCCTCCAAAGTTTGAATAGTCCTCTCGGACTGCCCATCCTGTTGAGGATGATAAGCCGTATTCATGGCACCCTCGTGCCCATCTCCGTCTGAAATGCTTTCAGAACTTCGATGTGAACTTAGGATCCCGGTCCGAGACAATGCTTACTGCACTCCATACAGTCTCACAATCTCCTGCACATACTTCCTAGCCAAAACCATAGCCCCATCGGTCTTCTTAATGGCCAGAAACGGCACACTTGGTCAATCGATCAACGATGACCCAAATAGCATCCTTAGTCCGAGATACTGGGTAAGCCCACCACAAAATCCATTGTGATCATATCCCATTTCCACTCTGGAATGGGTAAACTTCTGCAACAACCCACTGGAACTTGGTGTTCTTTTACTAATCGGCATACGCTGCATGCCGCAACCCAGTTAAGCAACATCCTTCTTCATCCCAACCCAATGATAATACCGCTTAAGATCTCCGGTACATCTTTAGTCGCCTCCGGATGAATTGAGAACATACTCGAATGAGCCTCACTCAATATCTCTCGCCTCAAATCCTCGTTCACGGTACACATACCCTCCCACTTACAAGGATAAGACCTTATTCAGAGTACCTGATACTCGAACCCGCTTCTCTCAAGCTTTAACCAAGGCTTCATCTTTTTCTTGAGCTACCTTAACTCTGCTTCAAAAGATCCGCTTGGTTAATCGCCCTCTAAACCTAAGGGTTCCCGAGATATAACACACAAACGTAATGTGCTAATCTCGCCACCAACGACTCAACCTCATGCTTCAGCCAAAGCCACGCGCTTCGACTCAAAGCATCTCGCAACTAGATTAGCCTTTACCAGGATGGTAAGCTATATCCAAATCATAATCGCCACTAGCTCCATCCAGCCACGTGTCTTCAAATTCAACTCAAAGTGAGTGAAAAGTGTACTTCAAGCTCTTATGATCTGTGAACACTTGAACCTTTTCACCATAAAGATAAGATCTCCAAATCTTTAAAGCGAACACTACTGCAGCCATCTCAAGATCATGGGTAGGGTAGTTGCTCTCATGTTTTCAAGACCTGCCGCTCAAGCATGGGCAATAACCTTCCCCGCAGATCAACACACATCCTAAGACCAATTCCCGACGATCCGGTATATACCACGTAAGGCTCGCCTGGTTCAGGCAACACCAATACTGGAGTACTAGACAACATGGCCTTTAGTTTCGCAAAACTCTCCGCACACTCAAAGGACCATACAAAAGGAACATCCTTTCCCAATGCCATAGACTTAGCCAAACTCGCGAAACCCTTAACAAACTGCCGATAATAACCTGCCAACCCGAGAAAACTTCTAATCTCGGTGGCATTCCTCGGCCTCGGCCAAGCACTAATGGCCCGAACCTTTTCTAGATCCACTGAAACACCTTCCGCAGAGATAATGTGACCCAGGAAACCAATCTCCCGCTGCGCCAGTTACACTTGCTTAACTTAGCAAACAACTTCGCTCCCGAGTCGGAAAGAACCATACGAAGATGCATCTCGTGCTCCTCTTGGCTCTTCGAGTACACCAAGATATCATCGATAAATATAATTACAAACTCATCTAGATATTCCATGAAGATGCTGTTCATCAATCTCATAAATGCAGCCGGTGCATTTGTCAACCCAAATGGCATCACCACAAACTCGTAGTGGCCATAACGAGATCTGAAAGCCGTCTTCCGAATATCCCCCTCCTCAACAGGAATCTGATGATATCCCGATGCCAAGTCGATCTTGGAGAACCAAGTAGCCCCTCTTAACTGATCCAATAACTCATCAATCCGAGGAAGAGGATACCTGTTCTTCACAGTGACTCGGTTAAGTCCCCGGTAATCAATACACAACCGAAAACTCCCGTCCTTCTTCTTCACAAACAACACCGGTGCTCCCCACGGTGAAGTACTCGGGCGAATAAACCCCTTACTTAGCAACTCTTCTAGCTGCTTCTTCAGCCGCCATCTCTCGCCGGAGCCATTCTATACGCAGCTTTGGATATTGGTGCACTTCCGGTTCCAACTCAATCGTGAAAGGATCCGACCTCGATGGTGGTAACCCTGCAACGACGATCGAAACACATCCCGGAAATCTCGAACCACTCGAATATCCGGAACCTTAACCTCTGCCATGGCCTCCCGTAAGGAAATAGTGACCAAATAAGCCTCATAACCTCTCTCGATCATACGCTCAAAGCATGCATAACCGAGATTACAAGACTCCCGGTTCGGTCTCACCCCCGATATACCAAACTTCTCTTCTCCTCGTTCAAACTTCGACGCCTCGATGATAATCCAGATGCACTCAACTTCCCGAGCCAGTCCATGCCCAAAATAACATCAGTATAGCTCCACAGAGCAAATAATCAAATCGGCAGCATAGACTCTCCCACATTCGACATCCACGCTCTAACCCGACCGGGAATTCTCGGAGCTTACCCCCAAAGAACCTCCACAAAACCCAAACTCAACCCAGGTTCACTTTTGACATTAGCCTTCTCGCCAATTCTGAGTCACGGCAATGCGATGCTCCCGTGTCAAACAACACATGACACTCGACACCCTAACACACAAGGTCCCTACACATATACATGTGCCGAGAACCTTAACACCACAACAAACCAACAAATTCCTCAATCACCGAATTTAACTTAAATGAAAAGAATAATACACTGGATCGGTTTACCACCAGCTCTCCGGACTCAACGAGGGAATACATACGAAGTAGTCACTGACACCTCCCCTAACGGGCTGCACCAATCGTGGTCTCACTATGCCGCAGTTTGGGGACACCGAGGTTTAATGTGCCCAACCTCCCCGTGAAGGAAACACACACGAGAATCCACTGCATTCCTCACCCTTCTGAGGACAGCTCGCCACACGGTGATCCATGCTCCCACACCCAAAGCAACCTCGACCACCTCGACCACCCCGACCAGCCCCCGCAGTGTCCTCCCGCTCGGCTTGGCCCAGCATTGGCTTACCGCCCGCCTCGACCGGATGGGCTGCATGTGTCTCGCTCAACACTCGGTGTAACCACTACAACCTCATCTTTTTAGACCCTCTTCCAACAAAGCCGATACTCCACTAACTCATCCACCGTGGTCAAACCGCTTAACCATCAAACGGTTCCAAAATCAACCCTAAGACCCGACATGAATCTTTGCACACGGCTGACTCCACTCTCACCCGCTGCCTAACAAAAGAACCGAGCAAGTTAAACTCCACCTCATAGTCACAGATCGACCGATCTCCCCGAGTCAAACTCCCAAGCCTCGACTCTAACCGGTTGAACGCCTCCCCGGGAAAAAAACTTGGAGTTAAACTCCTCCACTAAATCTGCCCAACCCATATCAGCTGGAACTCTCCGGCTGCCACACCCTCCACCGGAGATGTGCATCCCCTCCAAATAATGGACCGCATGTCCACTAGGTATCCCATGGACACCTACTCGAAAGGAAATTCCTTTCCATCCTCCTCAACCACGCATCAAGACTCTCAGACTGGCACCTCCAGAGAAAAATCCCGTGCTTATCCTCTCCGATTTGCTCCACCATCCTAAGGTGAGGGGGGAGCTCCTCGCAACCACAGCCACTACCTGAGGCTGAACCTCAACACCCACTTGGTGGTACTATCGAACTTGAGCTGGTACCTCTCTGGTACCCGCTCTAATAACACTGTCAAGAGGTCAACAATACGATCATCTCGGCCTGACCAAACCCTGCTGCCACACCCACAACATCCGGTGCTAAACCTCAAGCAGACTGGCCAAGACTAGCCACACCAGTGCGCCTAACAACACCCTCATGCCCAATTTGACTCGCACGTGTCTCCTCTACACGCTCCTCCATAACACGACCACGACCTCTACCCTGGCCACGGTCTCTACCACGTCCTCTAACCATCTGCACATGCATAAACAAGAACTTAGTATTACAAGAACACAATCATCACAATACAAATAACTCACCGTGGAATCCCACAAGGCTCAAAGAGGATGACACAAAGACATCTCACAACACCCATAACAAATTCTTAAAACCATATGGGTCCCCATAAACCACATAGGCTCCTAGAACCGTATAGGCTCTGATACCAAAATTGAAACGACCGCACTTAAATAAATTTTTTTTTTTTTTAACACGTGGCTAAAACAACGCTAACGCCCATACATTAACGTTTAAAACCACACCACAATAAAATGGAAAACATCATAATTAACACCCATACGTTAATATTAAACATAAACCATTTAACATTATACATAATACAACCCACAGGTTCATCAGACTAAGCTACATAAAACCACAAAAGTAAAGGTCCTAGGCATCCCTCTTCACCTCTTCGATTCCACGATCACGACTTATCTGTACCTTTACAACCACAAGAAGTAGGGTCAACATTTGGAAAAGACCAAATGCTGAGTGATATTTCTCATCTCAAACAACAGATTATAATCGAACTTACAAGGATAATCAAATAACCATATTCAACAGAAATCAATATCGATAATTATTATTTCCAATATCCTACAGCATTTCACACCAAGAAAAGCTGTACCACAACTTAGTAATAACTAATTAAACACCAATCTATGGTTCTCTATCCACCACAAGCTTAACAAGCACAAGCTACACTCATGACCAAAAACCATATAATTTTTGGGAAAATAACTCCACACCAAGTCAAGGCCGGAAACTCACAACCCAAGCCCGACACAACACCAACAAGCACCAATATATGGTTATCTATCCACCACAAGCTTAACAAACACCAGCCAAGCTCATGACCAAAACCATATAATTTTTGGAAATTCAACTCCACACCACGTCAAGCCGGAAACCCACAATCCTAGCTCTATACAACACCAACAAGCACCAATATATGGTTATCTATCCACCACAAGCGTAACAAACACCAGCTAAGCTCATGACCAAAACCATATAATTTTCGAAAATTCATCAATACCAAGTCAAGCCTAAGAACTCAAAATCAAGGCTTAACAAGGCCCCACAACAACATTTCCAAGGTTCTCTAATCATTCCAAGCTCAAACCACACAAGGCAAGGCTCAGGCCTTAACCACAGAACCTCACGGAATTTATCAAAGCTCCACACAAGTTTATCCAAGTCCCACAGCCACACACAAGGCTTAGAGACAACCTATGGCCACAAACTCACCTCGGAAGTAGATGGATCCTAGACTTAGATGGAAAACTCAAGCTTCAGAATATTTATCCTCCTTCTCTTCACCACCACGCCAAACTCTAGCTTCAGTCTCACGCTTCCCTCAAGCTCCCAAGCTTCTCCACAAGTTTTCTAGCCTTTTTCCTCGCAAGAACTAAGCTCACCTGAAATTTTTTTTTTTTTCTCTCTTCTCTTCCTTTTCCTTTCTCTTCTTTTTCTCTCAAGCTCTCAGCTCAGCTCCCCCCTCTCCAACTCCACGAGCTCCAAGACATAAAGAAGAAGAAGAGAAGTCAAAACCAATTTGACTTTCTCTTGAGAAAAACCCCGCAACTTTCGTTTCGACATATGACACCCCCGGAACAAATCTAATTTGATCAATTTAACCCATTAATCAATTTTTGAGATTTGTCTAAGGTTCATAAACTGAAAAGAATTCCCAATTATTTAAATTAATTCAATTAATTAATTTTCGGGAATACGGGCGTTACATTAACTATCATTTGTATCTTGAGGGTTGTAACTCCAGTTTTAGGACTCTGAGCTTGAAAATGGAAAAATCCTTGTCAATCTAAATCATTGAATTTTCATTTTCACATCAATAGTTGTTGTTTAAGCATCCATATGTGTCATGTTGCTACAACTCCCAATTTCACCATTACAAACTCCTCTGAGATTCAAAAAAATAAGAGAACAGTGGGATAATCTATATTTCTTGGTTCTTACTTTAACTTGCTTCTCACTTTGCTCGAATGCTTCATCACGTTCTAGAGAGTCCTGAAATACTGAATCTTAGCCTTTGATAAAGTTTCATCACTCAAAACATGTACATAGCCTCAACAGCTCTCTATTGTGGCTCTAAAACATCTCTAACCAATAGAAAGAGAACCAACTCTTTTGACTAGACTTCAACACTTATATTCACTATCATTTGTATCTTGAAGGGTCGTAACTCCAGTTTTAGGACCCTGAGCTTGAAAATGGAAAAATCCTTGTCAATCAAAAGCATTGATTCTTCATTTTCACATCAATAGATGTTGTTTAAGCCTCCATATGTGTCATGTTGCTACAACTCCCAAATTCACCATTACAAACTCCTATGAGATTCAAAAACATAAGAAAACTGTGGGATAATCTATAATGCTTGTTTCTTACTTTAACTTGCTTCTCTACTTTGCTAGAATGCTTCATTACGTTATAAAGAGTCCTAAAATGCTTAATCTTAGCCATTGATGAAGTTTGATAACTCAAAACTTGTACATAGCCTACAACGGCTCTCTATTGTGGCTCTTAAACATCTCTAACCAATTAGAAGAGATCAAACTCTTTTGACTATACTTCAACACTTATATTAACTATCATTTGTATCTTGAGGGTTGTAACTCCAGTTTTAGGACTCTTAGCTTGAAAATGGAAAAATCCTTGTCAATCTAAATCATTGAATTTTCATTTTCACATCAATAGTTGTTGTTTAAGCATCCATATGTGTCATGTTGCTACAACTCCCAATTTCACCATTACAAACTCCTATGAGATTTAAAAATTAGGGAATTGTGGGATAAGCTATATTGCTTGTTTCTTACTTTACCTTGCTTCTCTACCTTGGTAGAATGCTTCATCACGTTATAAAGAGTCCTAAAATGCTGAATCTTAGCCTTTGATGAAGTTTCATAACTCAAAACTTGTACATAGCCTACAATGGCTCTCTATTTGTGGCTCTTAAACATCTCTAAGCAATTGTAAGAGATCATACACTTTTGACTAGACTTCAACACTTATATTCACTATCATTTGTATCTTGCAGGGTCGTAACTCCAGTTTTAGGACTATGAGCTTGAAAATGGAAAAATCCTTGTCAATCAAAAAGCATTGACTCTTCATTTTCACATCAATAGTTGTTGTTTAAGCATCGATATGTGGCATGTTGCTGCAACTCCCAATTTCACCATTACAATTTCCTATGAGATTTAAAACATAAGAGAACTGTGGGATAATCTATAATGCTTATTTCTTACTTTAACTTGCTTCTCTACTTTGCTAGAATGCTTCATTACGTTATAAAGAGTCCTAAAATACTGAATCTTAGCCTTTGATAAAGTATCATCACTCAAAACATGTACATAGCCTCAACGGCTCTCTATTGTGGCTCTGAAACATCTCTAACCAATAGTAAGAGAACCAACTCTTTTGACTAGACTTCAACACTTATATTCACTATCATTTGTATCTTGAAGGATCGTAACTCCAGTTTTATGACTCTGAGCTTGAAAATGGAAAAATCCTTGTCAATCAAAAGCATTGAATTTTCATTTTCACATCAATAGGTGTTGTTTAAGCCTCCATATGTGTCATGTTGCTACAACTCCCAAATTCACCATTACAAACTCCTATGAGATTCAAAAACATAAGAGAACTGTGGGATAATCTATAATGCTTGTTTCTTACTTTAACTTGCTTCTCTACTTTGCTAGAATGCTTCATTACGTTCTAAAGAGTCCTAAAATACTGAATCTTAGCCTTTGATAAAGTTTCATCACTCAAAACATGTACATAGCCTCAACGGCTCTCTATTGTGGCTCTAAAACATCTCTAACCAATAGAAAGAAAACCAACTCTTTTGACTAGACTTCAACACTTATATTCACTATCATTTGTATCTTGAAGGGTCGTAACTCCAGTTTTAGGACTCTGAGCTTGAAAATGGAAAAATCCTTGTCAATCAAAAGCATTGATTCTTCATTTTCACATCAATAGGTGTTGTTTAAGCCTACATATGTGTCATGTTTCTACAACTCCCAAATTCACCATTACAAACTCCTATGAGATTCAAAAACATAAGAAAACTGTGGGATAATCTATAATGCTTGTTTCTTACTTTAACTTGCTTCTCTACTTTGCTAGAATGCTTCATTACGTTATAAAGAGTCCTAAAATGCTGAATCTTAGCCATTGATGAACTTTCATAACTCAAAACTTGTACATAGCCTACAACGGCTCTCTATTGTGGCTCTTAAACATCTCTAACCAATTGGAAGAGATCCAACTCTTTTGACTATACTTCAACACTTATATTAACTATCATTTGTATCTTGAGGGTTGTAACTCCAAATTTAGGACTCTAAGCTTGAAAATGGAAAAATCCTTGTCAATCTAAATCATTGAATTTTCATTTTCACATCAATAGTTGTTGTTTAAGCATCCATATGTGTCATGTTGCTACAACTCCCAATTTCACCATTACAAACTCCTATGAGATTTAAAAAATTAGGGAACTGTGGGATAATCTATAATGCTTGTTTTTTACTTTACCTTGCTTCTCTACCTTGGTAGAATGCTTCATCACGTTATAAAGAGTCCTAAAATGCTGAATCTTAGCCTTTGATGAAGTTTCATAACTCAAAACTTGTACATAGCCTACAATGGCTCTCTATTGTGGCTCTTAAACATCTCTAAGCAATTGTAAGAGATCATACACTTTTGACTAGACTTCAACACTTATATTCACTATCATTTGTATCTTGAAGGGTCGTAACTCCAGTTTTAGGACTATGAGCTTGAAAATGGAAAAATCCTTGTCAATCAAAAGCATTGATTCTTCAAATTCACATCAATAGGTGTTGTTTAAGCCTCCATATGTGTCATGTTGCTACAACTCCCAAATTCACCATTACAAACTCCTATGAGATTCAAAAAAATAAAAGAACTGTGGGATAATCTATAATGCTTGTTTCTTACTTTAACTTGCTTCTCTACTTTGCTAGAATGCTTCATCACGTTCTAAAGAGTCCTAAAATACTGAATCTTAGCCTTTGATAAAGTTTCATCACTCAAAACATGTACATAGCCTCAACGGCTCTCTATTGTGGCTCTGAAACATCTCTAACCAATAGTAAGAGAACCAACTCTTTTGACTAGACTTCAACACTTATATTCACTATCATTTGTATCTTGAAGGGTCGTAACTCCAGTTTTAGGACTATGAGCTTGAAAATGGAAAAATCCTTGTCAATCAAAAGCATTGATTCTTCATTTTCACATCAATAGGTGTTGTTTAAGCCTCCATATGTGTCATGTTGATTCAACTCCCAAATTTATAATGCTTGTTCCTTACTTTAATGCTTGTTTCTCTACTTTGCTAGAATGCTTCATCACGTTCTAAAGAGTCCTAAAATGCTGAATCTTAGCCATTGATGAAGTTTCATAACTCAAAACTTGTACATAGCCTACAACGGCTCTCTATTGTGGCTCTTAAACATCTCTAACCAATTGGAAGAAATCCAACTCTTTTGACTAGACTTCAACACTAATATTCACTATCACTTGTATCTTGAAGGGTCGTAACTCCAGTTTTATGACTCTGAGCTTGAAAATGGAAAAATCCTTGTCAATTAAAAGCACTGAATTTTTATTTTCACATCAATAGATGTTGTTTAAGCCTCCATATGTGTCATGTTGCTACAACTCCCAAATTCACCATTACAAACTCCTATGAGATTCAAAAACATAAGAGAACTGTGTGATAATCTATAATGCTTGTTTTTTACTTTAACTTGCTTCTCTACTTTGCTAGAATGCTTCATTACTTTCTAAAGAGTCCTAAAATATTGAATCTTAGCCTTTGATAAAGTTTCATCACTCAAAACATGTACATAGCCTCAACGGCTCTCTATTGTGGCTCTAAAACATCTCTAACCAATAGAAAGAGAACCAACTCTTTTGACTAGACTTCAACACTTATATTCACTATCATTTGTATCTTGAAGGGTCGTAACTCCAGTTTTAGGACTCTGAGCTTGAAAATGGAAAAATCCTTGTCAATCAAAAGCATTGATTCTTCATTTTCACATCAATAGGTGTTGTTAAGGCTCCATATGTGTCATGTTGCTACAACTCCCAAATTCATCATTACAAACTCCTATGAGATTCAAAAACATAAGAAAACTGTGGGATAATCTATAATGCTTGTTTCTTACTTTAACTTGCTTCTCTACTTTGCTAGAATGCTTCATTACGTTATAAAGAGTCCTAAAATGCTGAATCTTAGCCATTGATGAAGTTTCATAACTCAAAACTTGTACATAGCCTACAACGGCTCTCTATTGTGGCTCTTAAACATCTCTAACCAATTGGAAGAGATCCAACTCTTTTGACTATACTTCAACACTTATATTAACTATCATTTGTATCTTGAGGGTTGTAACTCCAGTTTTAGGACTCTGAGCTTGAAAATGGAAAAATCCTTGTCAATCTAAATCATTGAATTTTCATTTTCACATCAATAGTTGTTGTTTAAGCATCCATATGTGTCATGTTGCTACAACTCCCAATTTCACCATTACAAACCCCTCTCGAGATTCAAAACAATAATGGAACAGTGGGATAATCTATATTGCTTGTTTCTTACTTTAACTTGCTTCTCTACTTTGCTCGAATGCTTCATCACGTTCTAAAGAGTCCTAAAATACTGAATCTTAGCCTTTGATAAAGTTTCATCACTCAAAACATGTACATAGCCTCAACAGCTCTCTATTGTGGCTCTAAAACATCTCTAACCAATAGAAAGAGAACCAACTCTTTTGACTAGACTTCAACACTTATATTCACTATCATTTGTATCTTGAAGGGTCGAACTCCAGTTTTAGGACTCTGAGCTTGAAAATGGAAAAATCCTTGTCAATCAAAAGCATTGATTCTTCATTTTCACATCAATAGATGTTGTTTAAGCCTCCATATGTGTCATGTTGCTACAACTCCCAAATTCACCATTACAAACTCCTATGAGATTCAAAAACATAAGAAAACTGTGGGATAATCTATAATGCTTGTTTCTTACTTTAACTTGCTTCTCTACTTTGCTAGAATGCTTCATTACGTTATAAAGAGTCCTAAAATGCTTAATCTTAGCCATTGATGAAGTTTCATAACTCAAAACTTGTACATAGCCTACAACGGCTCTCTATTGTGGCTCTTAAACATCTCTAACCAATTAGAAGAGATCCAACTCTTTTGACTATACTTCAACACTTATATTAACTATCATTTGTATCTTGAGGGTTGTAACTCCAGTTTTAGGACTCTTAGCTTGAAAATGGAAAAATCCTTGTCAATCTAAATCATTGAATTTTCATTTTCACATCAATAGTTGTTGTTTAAGCATCCATATGTGTCATGTTGCTACAACTCCCAATTTCACCATTACAAACTCCTATGAGATTTAAAAAATTAGGGAATTGTGGGATAATTTATAATGCTTGTTTCTTACTTTACCTTGCTTCTCTACCTTGGTAGAATGCTTCATCACGTTATAAAGAGTCCTAAAATGCTGAATCTTAGCCTTTGATGAAGTTTCATAACTCAAAACTTGTACATAGCCTACAATGGCTCTCTATTGTGGCTCTTAAACATCTCTAAGCGATTGTAAGAGATCATACACTTTTGACTAGACTTCAACACTTATATTCACTATCATTTGTATCTTGCAGGGTCGTAACTCCAGTTTTATGACTCTGAGCTTGAAAATGGAAAAATCCTTGTCAATTAAAAGCACTGAATTTTCATTTTCACATCAATAGGTGTTGTTTAAGCCTCCATAAGTGTCATGTTGCTACAACTCCCAAATTCACCATTACAAACTCCTATGAGATTCAAAAACATAAGAGAACTGTGTGATAATCTATAATGCTTGTTTCTTACTTTAACTTGCTTCTCTACTTTGCTAGAATGCTTCATTACTTTCTAAAGAGTCCTAAAATATTGAATCTTAGCCTTTGATAAAGTTTCATCACTCAAAACTTGTACATAGCCTACAACGGCTCTCTATTGTGGCTCTTAAACATCTCTAACCAATTGGAAGAGATCCAACTCTTTTGACTAGACTTCAACACTTATATTCACTATCATTTGTATCTTGAAGGGTCGTAACTCCAGTTTTAGGACTCTGAGCTTGAAAATGGAAAAATCCTTGTCAATTAAAAGCATTGATTCTTCATTTTCAGATCAATAGGTGTTGTTTAAGCCTCCATATGTGTCATGTTGCTACAACTCCCAAATTCACCATTACAAACTCCTATGAGATTCAAAAACATAAGAAAACTGTGGGATAATCTATAATGCTTGTTTCTTACTTTAACTTGCTTCTCTACTTTGCTAGAATGCTTCATTACGTTATAAAGAGTCCTAAAATGCTGAATCTTAGCCATTGATGAAGTTTCATAACTCAAAACTTGTACATAGCCTACAACGGCTCTCTATTGTGGCTCTTAAACATCTCTAACCAATTGGAAGAGATCCAACTCTTTTGACTATACTTCAACACTTATATTAACTATCATTTGTATCTTGAGGGTTGTAACTCCAGTTTTAGGACTCTGAGCTTGAAAATGGAAAAATCCTTGTCAATCTAAATCATTGAATTTTCATTTTCACATCAATAGTTGTTGTTTAAGCATCCATATGTGTCATGTTGCTACAACTCCCAATTTCACCATTACAAACTCCTCTGAGATTCAAAAAAATAAGAGAACAGTGGGATAATCTATATTGCTTGTTTCTTACTTTAACTTGCTTCTCTACTTTGCTCGAATGCTTCATCACGTTCTAAAGAGTCCTAAAATACTGAATCTTAGCCTTTGATAAAGTTTCATCACTCAAAACATGTACATAGCCTCAACAGCTCTCTATTGTGGCTCTAAAACATCTCTAACCAATAGAAAGAGAACCAACTCTTTTGACTAGACTTCAACACTTATATTCACTATCATTTATATCTTGAAGGGTCGTAACTCCAGTTTTAGGACTCTGAGCTTGAAAATGGAAAAATCCTTGTCAATCAAAAGCATTGATTCTTCATTTTCACATCAATAGGTGTTGTTTAAGCCTCCATATGTGTCATGTTGCTACAACTCCCAAATTCACCATTACAAACTCCTATGAGATTTAAAAACATAAGAAAACTGTGGGATAATCTATAATGCTTGTTTCTTACTTTAACTTGCTTCTCTACTTTGCTAGAATGCTTCATTACGTTATAAAGAGTCCTAAAATGCTTAATCTTAGCCATTGATGAAGTTTCATAACTCAAAACTTGTACATAGCCTACAACGGCTCTCTATTGTGGCTCTTAAACATCTCTAACCAATTGGAAGAGATCCAACTCTTTTGACTATACTTCAACACTTATATTAACTATCATTTGTATCTTGAGGGTTGTAACTCCAGTTTTAGGACTCTTAGCTTGAAAATGGAAAAATCCTTGTCAATCTAAATCATTGAATTTTCATTTTCACATCAATAGTTGTTGTTTAAGCATCCATATGTGTCATGTTGCTACAACTCCCAATTTCACCATTACAAACTCCTATGAGATTTAAAAAATTAGGGAATTGTGGGATAATCTATAATGCTTGTTTCTTACTTTACCTTGCTTCTACCTTGGTAGAATGCTTCATCACGTTATAAAGAGTCCTAAAATGCTGAATCTTAGCCTTTGATGAAGTTTCATAACTCAAAACTTGTACATAGCCTACAATGGCTCTCTATTGTGGCTCTTAAACATCTCTAAGCAATTGTAAGAGATCATACACTTTTGACTAGACTTCAACACTTATATTCACTATCATTTGTATCTTGCAGGGTCGTAACTCCAATTTTAGGAC
>CM051366.1:401227-431528 GCA_028015245.1 Cardamine occulta
AACATGACACATATGGAGGCTTAAACAACACCTATTGATGTGAACACGCCGAATCAATGCTTTTGATTGACAAGGAGATTTTCCCATTTTCAAGCTCTATAGTCCTAAAACTGATACTTAAATCTTCAAGATACAAATGATAGTGAATATGTTTGTTGGAAGTCTACCCAAAAGAGTCGCTTCTTCTTACTATTGGTTGTAGAGATGTTTAAGAGCCACAATAGAGAGCCGACGGAGGCTAGCAGAACATGTTTTTGAGGGATGAAACTTTATCAAAGGCTAAGATCCAGTATTATAGGATTCCTTTAGAACGTGATGAAGCATTCTAGCAAAGCAGAGAAGCAAGTTCAGGTGCAAGAAGTCAAGCATTATAGACATTCCACACAGTTCTCTTAATATTTTTTTAAACTTCAAAAGAAACAGTAATGGTGAAATTCAGAGCTGTAGCAACATGACAAGCACAAGGATGCCTAAACAATGAACTATTTGATGTTGAAATGAAGAATCAATGCTTTTGATTGACAAGGATTTTTCCATTTCAAGTCGTGCTGATAGTCCCAAAAACTGGAGTTACTGTAATTCTCAAGTTACAAATGATAGAAGTAAATATAAGTGTCAAGTATAAAGAATAAAAGTAGCCGATCTCTTACAATCAAGTTGTAGATGTTTAAGAGTTACAATAGAGAGTCAAAGTAGGTTGTGTACAAAGTTTTGAGTTATGAAACTTCATCAATGGCTAAGATCTGGTATTTTAGGACTCTTTATAACGAAATGAAGCATTCTAGCAAACTAGAGAAATAAGTTAAAACATGAAACAAGCATTATAAATTATCCCACAGTTCTCTTATGTTTTTTGAATCTCATAGGAGTTTGTAATGGTGAATTTGGGAGTTGAAGCAACATGACATATATGGAGGCTGAAACAACACTCTATTGATGTGAAAAATGAAGAATCACTGCTTTTAATTGACAAGGATTTAAAAATTTTCAAGCTCATAGTCCTAAAACTGGAGTTACGACCTTCAAGATACAAATGATAAGTGAATATAAGTGTTAAAGTCTAGTCAAAAGAGTTGGTTCTCTTTCTTTTAGTATTAAGAGATGTTTCCAGAGCCAAATAGAGAGTCGATGGAGGCTATGTACATGTTTTGAGTGATGAAACTTTATCAAAGTACAAGATTCAGTATTATAGGACTCTTTAGAACGCGATGAAGCATTCTAGCAAAGTAGAAGGGTATGTTAAAGTAAAGAAATAAGCATTGCAGATTTATCCCACAGTTTTTTTATTTTTTGAATCTCTCATAGGAGTTTGTAATGGTGAATTTGGGAGTTGTAGCAACATGACACATATGGAGGCTTAAGAAACACCTAAACATGTGAATTTTCAAGAATTAATGCATTGATCGACAATGATTTTTCCATTTTCAAGCCTATACCCCTAAAACTGGAGTTACGAATTCTTCAAGATAAAATGATTATGAATATAAGGGAAGAAGTATAGTCAAAAGTGTTGATCTCTTACAATTGGTTAGATATCGTTAAGAGCCACAATAGAGAGCCATTGTAGGCTATGCATAAGGTTTGAAAGTTTTAAAACATCATCAATGGCTAAGATTCAGCATTTTAGGAATTTTTATAACGTAGGGATACATTCTGGCGGGGAGGAAAAGTTTGTTAAAGTAAGAAACAAGCATTATAGATTATCCTACAGTTCTCTCATATTTTTGAATCTCAGAGGAGTTTGTAATGGTGAATGTGGGAGCTTGTAGCAACACGACACATATATGGAGGCTTAACAACACCTATCGATAAAAATAATAAGAATCAATGCTTGTCATTGAAAAAAAAATTTCGATAAAAAGGCCTATAGTCCTCAAACCGGTTACAACCTTTCGAGATACAAAATGATAATAAACATAAGTGTTGAAGCATAGTCAAAAGAGAGTTGGATCTCTTTACAATTGGTTGTAGATGTTTACATTACCAAATAACAGAGCTATCAGAGGCTTTTACATGCTTTGAAAGAAGCGTAAACTTCATCAATGGCTGGCATCCAGCATATTTGGACCCTTTTTAAATTTAATGAAGAGATTCAAGCAAAGAGAGAAGCAAGTTAAAGTAAGAAACAATCATTATAAATTATCCCACAGTTCTCTTTATGTTTTTTGAAAGTCAAAGAGAGTTTAGAAAAGTGAAGTGGGGAATTGTAAAGAATAATACCACATATGGACGTTTAAACGTCACCTATTGATGTAGCCGAAGTTGGAGAATCACTGCTTTTGATTTGACAAGGATTTTCCAGATCCGTGCTTCATAGTCCTAAAACTCGAGTTACATGAAACTGGGGGATACAAATGATAGTTAATATAAGTGCTGGAAGTATAATCAAAAAGAGCTGATCTCATACAAATCGTTGAAGATGTTTAAGAGCCACAACAGAGAGCCAGGATAGGCTATATACATGTTTTGGAGTTAGCAGTCCTCATCAATGGCATAGATTCAGTATTTTAGGACCTCTTTATAACGAAATGAAGCATTCTAGCAAATGAGCAGTATGTTAAAGTAAGAAACAAGCATTATAGCATTATCCTGTGTTCTCTCATGTTTTTTTGAATCTCATGTGTGAGCTTGTAATGGTGAATTTGGGAGTTGCAGCAAGATGACATATATGGAGGCTTAAACAACACCTATTGATGTGAATTCAAGAATCACTGCTTTTGATTGACAAGACTTTTCCATTTTAAAGCTTATAGTCCTAAAACTGGAGTTATTTAATTCTTCAAGACACAAATGAGGGTTAATATAAGTGTTGAAATCTAGTCGAAAGAGTTCATTCTTCTTACAATTGGTTAGAGATGCTTAAGAGCCACAATAGAGAGTCAAGTGAAGGCTATGTACAAGTTTTGAGTTAGGAAAACTCATCAATGGCGTGGAGTCACCATTTTAGGACTCTTTATAACGAAATGAAGCATTCTAGCAAAGTAAATAGCAAGTTGAAGTAAGAAACAAGCATTATAGATTATCCTGCTCAGCTCTTTATGTTTTGGAATCTCATAGGAGTTTGTAATGGTAAAGTGGGGAGTTGAAGCAATATGACACATATGGAGGCTAAAACAACACCTATCGATGTGAAAATGGTGTTAATCAATGCTTTTAATTGACAAGGATTTTTCCACTTTCAAGCTCATAGTCCCAAAACTGGAGTTAATGCACTCCTTCAAGATACAAATGATAGTGAATATAAGTAAGGAAGTCTAGTCAAAAGAGTTTGTTCTCATACTATTGGTTGTAGATGTTTTCGTGAGCCACAACAGAGAGCCTCGCTGAAGGCTACGTGACATGTTTTCTGGAGGGATGAAACTTTTATCAAAGGCTAAGATTCACTATTATAGGATCCTTTAGAACGTGATGAAGCATTCTAGCAAAGTAGAGAAGTATGTTAAAGTAAGAAACAAGCATTATAGATTATCCCACAGTTCTCTTATCTTTTTAAATCTCATAGGAGTTTCAGTAATGGCGAATGTGGGGAGTTTGTAGCAGGATGACACATAATGGAGGCTTAAACAACACCTATTCATGTGAAATTCAAGAATCAATGCTTTGATTGACAAGGATTTTTCCATTTTAAAGCTTATAGTCCCAAAACTGGAGTTACTTAATTCTTCAAGATACACACAAATGATAGCTAATCGGGCTGCTGAAATCTAGTCAAAAGAGTTGGTTCTCTTACAATTGGTTAGAGATGTTTAAGAGCCACAATAGAGAGCTGTTGTAGGCTATGTACAAAAGTTTTTATTTATGAAACTTCATCAATGGCTAAGATTCAGTATTTTAGGACCTCTTTATAACGTAATGAAGCATTCTAGCAAAGGGTATATATCAAAGAAAAGTAAGTATCATCATTATAAATTATCCCATAGCTTCTCTTATGTTTTTGAATCTCATAGGAGCTTGTACTGGTGAATTTGGGAATTGTAGTAAACATGACATGCTTATGGAGGCTTAAACAACACCTATTGATGTGAAAATGAAGAATCAATAAGCATTTGAGCGACAAGGATTTTTCCAGTTTAAAGCTTATAGTCCTAAACCGGGAGTTACGCACCTTTCAAGATACAAAATGATAGTTAATATAAGTGTTGAAATCTAGCCAAAAGAGTTGGTTCTTCTTTACAATTGGTTAGAGATGTTTAAAAGCCTACAATAGAGAGCTGTCAGAGGGCTGGGCGTACAAGTTTTTGAGTTAATCAACCTCATCAATGGCTAAGATTCAAGATTTGGTGAATTTTTATAACGTAATGAAGCATTCTAGCAAAGTAGAGAAGCGTGTTAGAAGTAAGAAACAAGCATTATAAATTATCCCATAGTTCTCTTATGTTTTTGAATCTCATAGGAGAGTTTGTAATGGTGAATTTGGGAGATGAAGCAACATGACACATACGTGGAGGTTCAAACAAACACCTATCGAATTGAAAATGAAGAATCAATGCTTTTAATCGACTAGGATTTTTCCATTTTCAAGCTCATAGTCCTAAAACTGGAGTTACGACCCCTTCAAGATACAAAATGATAGTGAATATAAGTGTTGTAGTCTAGTCAAAAGAGTCGCTTCTCTTACTATTGGTTGGGAGATGTTTCAGAGTCATAACAGAGAGCCCGCCGAAGTTATGTAAGATGCTTGAGGGATGAAAACTCTTATCAAAGGCTAAGATTCAGTAATATAGGATCCTTTAGAACGTAATGAAGCATTCTAGCAAAGTAGAGAAGCAAGTTAAAGTAAGAAACAAGCATTATAGATTATCCCACAGTTCTCTTTATCTTTTTAAATCACATGCGAGTTTCAGAAATATAAATAATGTGGGAGCTTGTAGCAAAATAACTTAATATATGGAGTGCTTAAACAACACCTATTGATGTGAATTCAAGAATCAATGCTTTTTGATTGACAAGGAGTTTTCCATTTTCTAGCTTATAGTCCTAAAACCGAGTTACGTAATTCCTCAAGATACAAATGATAAGTTAATATAAAAGCAAAATTCCAGCCAAAAGAGCTGGGTTTCTTTACACCATTTTGTAGAGATGTTTAAGAGCCACTTTTTAGAGCTGTTGTGGTATGTACAAGTTTTGAGTTATGAAACTTCTAATCAATGGCTAAGATTCAGTATTTTAGGACTCTTATAACGTAATGAAGCATTCTAGCAAAGACAGAATCAAGCTAAAGTAATAAATAAAGATTATAGATTATCCCACAGTTCTCTTTATGTTTTTGGAATCTCGGAGGAGTTTGTGACGGTGAACTTGGGAGTTGAAGCAACATGACACATATGTACTATCAAATAAATTAATTTACTGATGTGAAAATGAAGAATCAATGCTCTTGATTGACAATGATTTTCCATTTGAAGCTCATAGTCCTCAAACCGGAGTTACGACCCTTCAAGATACAAATGATATGTGAATATAAGTGTTGAAGTCTAGTCAAAAGAGTTGGTTCTCATACTATTGGTTAGAGAAAATTACCAGAGCCACAACAGAGAGCCAAATAGGAGGCTACGTACACGTTGAAAGTGATAAACCTTTATCAAAGGCTAAGATTCAGTATTTTAGGAATCTTTAGAACGTGATGCTGTTATTCTAGCAAAAGTAGAGAAGCAAGTTAAAGTAAGAAACAAGCATTATAGATTATCCCACAGTTCTCTTATTTTTTGAATCTCTTAGGAGTTTGTAATCTTGAAGGACCTGGGAGTTTCAGTAATATCACTTAATAATATACGGGAGGCTTAAATAACACCCCCTATCGATGTGAATTTGAAGAATTAATGCATTTGATCGACAAGGATTTTTCCATTTTCAAGCTCAGAAACCAAAAACTGGAGTTACGCACCTTCAAGATACAAATGATTATGAATATAAGTGTTGAAGCATACCAAAAGTGTTGGATCTCTTACAATTGTTGGGAGAGTGTTTAAGAACCACGGGAGAGAGCCACAGAAGAAGTGTACAAGGTTCGAAAGTTATGAAACATCATCAATGGCTAAGATTCAGCATTTTAGGACCCTTTATAACGTGATGAAGCATTCTACCAAGGTAGAGAGAAGCAAGTTAAAGTAAGAAACAAGCATTATAGATTATCCCACAGTTCTCTACGTTTTGAATCTCAGAGGAGTTTGTCGTCGCAGGAACGTGGGAGTTGTAGCAACATGATTTACATATGGAGGCTTAAACAACACCTATTGATGTGAAATAATGGAAGAACTGTCAGGGTTTTTGATTCACGGGGCGATTTTTTCCATTTTCAAGCTCATAGTCCAAAAAACTGGAGTTACGTAATTCTTCAAGATACAAATGATATGGAATATAAGTGAAGAAGTCTACCCAAAAAGAGTCGGGTTCTCTTACTAATAAAACAGAGATGCTTAAGAGCCACAATAGAGAGCCGTTGAAGGCTATGTACATAAGCTTTTGAGGGATGAAACTTTATCAAAGGCTAAGATTCAGTATTATAGGACTTCTTAGAACGTGAATCACCATTCTAGCAAAGCAGAGAAGCAAGTTAAAGTAAGAAACAAGCATTATAGGATTATCCCATAGTCTCTCTTTATCTTTTTAAATCTCATAGGAGCTAGGACAGATGAAATTGGGAGTTGTGGTAGCAACATGACACATATGGATGCTTAAAACAACAACTATCGATGTGAAAATGAAGAATCAATGCATTTGAGTGACATGATTTTTCCATTTTCAAGCTCATAGTCCTAAACCCGGGAGTTACTTAATTCTTCAAGATACAAATGAGTGCGAATATAACTATAAGAGTCTAGTCAAAAAGAGTTGGTTCTTCTTCTTATTGCTTAGAGATGTTTCTAGAGCCACAATAGAGAGCCGCTGAGGCTAGCCACAAGCCCTGAGCGGCTTCAAAAACTTTATCAAAGGCTAAGATTCAGTATTTTAGGACCCTTGTGAACGTGATGAAGCATTCTAGCAAAGCAGAGAAGCAAGTTAAAGTAAGAAAGTTACATTATAGATTATCCCACAGTTTCTCATCTTTTTTGAAACTTATAGGAGTTTAGAAGGGTGAATTTTTGAGTAACAACAACACGACACATAATGGAGGCTGGAAACAACACCTATTGATGCAAAAATGAAGAATCAATGCTTTAATCGAGAGGGCGATTTTTTCCATTTTCAAGCCTATAGTCCCAAAACTGGAGTTACAAATTTCAAGATACAAATGATGAGAACATATTGCTCAAGTCTAGTCAAAAGAGTCAGTCTTCTTATCATTGGTTGTAGATGTTTCTGTGAGCTGACAATAGAGAAAAATTGGGAGGTTATGTACATGTTTCGAGGGATGAAACTTTATCAAAGGCTAAGATTCTGCATTATAGGACTCCCTAGAACGTGATGAAGCATTCTAGCAAAGTAGAGAGGAAGCAAGTTAAAGTAAGAAACAAGCATTATAGACCATCCCACATTTCTCTTAATTTTTAAATCCATAGGAGCCAGGAATGCTGAATGTGGGAGCCTCAGAAGAACATGACACATATGGAGGCTTAAACAACACCCAGTATTGATGTGAATTCAAGAATCTGGGCTGCTTAGATTATCAAGGAGGTTTCCATTTTAAAGCCAGGGTCCCCAAACTGGAGCCACGCACCCTTCAACACAAAAATGATAATCATATAAGTGTTGGAAATCTAGTCAAAAGAGTCAAGTTCTCTTTACAATTGGTTAGAGATGCCCAAGAGCCACAACAGAGAGCTGTTGTAGGCTGTGTGTACAAAGTTTTGAGTTATGAAACATCATCAATGGCTAAGATTCACTATTTTAGGACTCTTTATAACGAATGAAGCATTCTAGCAAAGTAAGGAATCAAGTTAAAGTAAGAAACAAGCATTATAGATTATCCCACACAGTTCTCTTTGCTGCTTTTTGAACCTGTAGGAGTTTGTAATGGGCGTAAATTTGGGGGTTAAAGCAAACATGACACATATGGAGGCTGAAACAACACCGAGTGATGTGAAAATGAAGAACCAATGCTTTGATTGACAAGGATTTTTCCATTTTGGAAGCCCATAGTCCTAAAACTGGAGTTACGGTAATTCTTCAAGACAAAAATGATAAGGAATATAAGTGCTCAAGTCTAGTCAAAAGAGTCAAGTTCTCTTACTATTCGTTAGAGATGTTTCGAGTTTCATTAGAGAGCCAGTGGAGGCTATGTACATGTTTTTGAGTGATAAAACTTGTCAAAAGTTAAGATTCAGTATTTTAGGACTCTCTTTAGGAACGTGAGGAAGCATTCTAGCAAAAGTGGAGAAGCAAGTTAAAGTAAGAAACAAAGATTATAGATTATCCCACAGCTTCTCTTATTTTTTTGAATATCATAGGAGTTTGTAATGGTGAATTTGGGAGTTGTAGCAACATGATACATATGGAGGCTTAAACAACAATTCCAATTGATGCGAATTTGAAGAATTAATGCTTTATATTCACAAGGATTTTTTCCATTTTCAAGCCTGTAGTCCCAAAACCGAGTTAATACACCTTCGAGAGACAAATGATTATGGCTATAAGTGTTGAAGTATAGTCAAAAGTGTTGGATCTCTTTACAATTGGTTAGATAGGTTTAAGAGCCACAACAGAGAGCCATTGTAGGCTGGTGTACAAGGTTTGAGTTATGAAACATCATCAATGCATAAGATTCAGCATTTTAGGACCTTTTATAACGTGGATGGGGCTATCTTTACCAAGGTAGAGAAGCAAGTTAAAGTAAGAAACAAATATTATAGATCATCCCACAGTTTTCTTATGTTTTTGAATCCTCATAGGAACTTAGAAAGGTGAAATTGGGAGTTGCAGCAACATGACACATATGGATGCTTAAACAACACCTATTATTATGAAATGAAGAATCAATGCTTTCATCGACAAGGATTTTTTTTCATTTTCAAGCCTCATAGTCCTAAAACTGGAAGTTACGACCCTTCAAGCAGATACAAATGATAGTGAATATAAGTAAGGAAGCTCTAATCAAAAGTGTTTGTTCTCTTACTATTTATTAGAGATGTTTAAGAGCCACAATAGAGAGCCGCCGTAGGCTACGTACATGTTTTGAGTTGTGAAACTTCATCAATGGCTAAGATTCAGCATTTTAGGACTCTTTAGAACGTAATGAATGCTTTCTAGCAAAGTAGAGAAGCAAGTTAAAGTAAGAAACAAGCATTATAGATGATCCTGCCGTTCTCTTTATGTTTTTGGACCTCATAGGAGTCTGTAATGGTGCATCTGGGAGTCGTAGCAACATGACACATATGGAGGCTTAAATAACACCTATTTCTGATGTGAAATTAAGAATCAATGCTTTTTTTGATCGACAAGGAGCTTTCCATTTTAAAGCTCATAGTCCTAAAACTGGAGTTAGCCAATCTTCAAGATACAAAATGATAGTTTATATAAGTGTTGAAATCTAATCAAAAGAATTGTTCTCTTTACAATTGGTTATAGATGTTTAAGAGCCACAATAGAAAGTCAAGTAGGCCATGTACAAGTTTTCGAAGGTTAAGGAACTTCATCAACGGCTAAGATTCATTATTTTAGGACCCTTTATAACGTAATGAAGCATTCTTAGCAAAGTAGAGAATCAAGTCAAAGTAAGAAACAAGCATTATAGATTATCCCCACAGTTCTCTCATTTTAAGCAATCTTATAGGAGTCTGTATTGCTTAATTTGGGAGTTGTAGCCAACATGACACATATGGAGCCGCTAAATAACACCTATCGATCTGAAAATGAAGAATCAATGCTTTTGATCGACAAGGATTTTTTCCATTTTGAAGCTCATAGTCCTAAAACTGGAGTTACGACCTTCAAGATACAAAATGATAAGTGGGCTATAAGTTTTGAAGTCTCTCAGCAAGTGAGTTGGTTCTTCGTCTATTGGTTATAGATGCTTCACAGAACCACAATAGGAGAGCCATTGAGGTTATGTACAAGTCTTGGAGTGATGAAACCTCATCAAAGGCTAAGATTCAGTATTTTAGGACTCTTGGAACGTAATAAATCATTCTAAAGCAAAGTGGGTTGTATGTTAAAGGTTAGAAACAAGCATTATAGATTATCCCAGTTCTGTTCTCTCTTATTTTTTTGAATACTCATAGGAGTTTGTAATGGTGAATTTGGGAGTTGTGGTAACATGACACATATGGATGCTTAAACAACATCTATCGATGTGAATTTGAAGAATAAATGCTTCGATGGACAAGGATTTTTCCATTTCTCAAGCTCTTGAGTCCTAAAACCGGGAGTTACTGATTCCTTTCAAGATACAAATGATTGATGAATATAAGTGTTCAAGTCTAGTCAAAAGTGTTTGATCTCTTACAATTGGTTAGATATGTTTAAGAGCCACAACATAGAGCCGTCACAGAGATGCGTGCAAGGTTCGAGTTATTAAACTTCATCACTGCATAAGATTCAGCATTTTAGGACCCTTTATAACGTGATGAAGCATTCTAGCAATGCAGAGAAGCAAAGTCAAAAGTAAGAAAGCTAGCATTATAGATTATCCCACAGTTCTTTTTATTTTTAAAAACTTCAGGTGACGAGTTTCTAATGGTGAAATCGGCAGTTGTAGTAACATGATCACATATGGCCGCTTAAATCATACACCTATCGATGTGAAATTGAAGAATCAATGCTTTTCATTGATTAAGGATTTTTTCCATTTTCAAGCTCATAGTCCTAAAACTGGGAGTTACGTCCTTCAAGATACAAATGATAGTGAATATAAGTGTCGAAGTCTAGTCAAAAGTGTTTGTTCTCTCACTATTGCTTTTCAGAGATGTTTAAGAGCCATAATAGAGACTGCCGTTGTAGGCTATGTACAAGTTTTGAGTTGTGGAAACCTCATCAATGGCTGTGATTCAGCATTTTAGGACCTTTTATAACGTGATTGAAGCATTCTAGCAAAGCAGAGAAGTTGCTTAAAGTAAGAAACAAGCATTATAGATTATCCTATAGTTCTCTTTATTTTTGAATCTCATAGGAGTTTGGATAGTAAATTTGGGAGCCAGTAGCAACATGAACACATAAGGGAGGCTTAAACAACACCCATCGATGTCAACATTGAAGAATCAATGCTTTTGATCGACAAGCGATTTTTCCATTTTCAAGCTCATAGTCCTAAAAACTGGAGTTACTATCCTTCAAGATGCAAAGCGATAGTGAATATGGGCGTTGGAAATCTAGCCAAAAGTGTCGGGTTCTCTTATTCTTAAGCTGGGAGACAGTTTCAGAGCCACAATAGAGAGCCGTTGTGAGGCTGCATATGTTTTGAAAGGATGAAACTTCATCAATGGCTAAGATTCAGCATTTTAGGACCTCTTTATAACGTTGAAGCATTTTACAAAGCAGAGAAGCAAGTCAAAGTAAGAAACAAGCATTATACATTATTCCACAGTTCTCTTATGTTTTTGAATCTCATAGGAGTTTCAGTAATGGTGAATTTTGGAGTTGTAGCAACATGGACACATATGGAGGCTTAAACAACACTTATTGATGTGAAATTCAAGAATCAATGCTTTTAATTGACAAGGATTTTTCCATTTTCATGCCCATAGTCCTACAAACCGGAGTGCCTTACTATTTCTTCAAGATACAAATGATAATGAATATAAGTGTTCAAGTCTACCAACAAAGTGTCCGTTCTCTTACTATTGGTTAGGGATCGTTTCAGAGCCCCAACAGAGAGCCATTGGAGGCTATGTACATGTTTTGAGTTATGAAACTTCATCAAAGGCCAAGATTCAGCATTTTGTGACTCTTTGTAACGTGACGTAGCATTCTAGACGTATGTAGAGAAGCATGGTAAAGTAAGAAACAAGCATTATAGATTATCCCGCTGTTCTCTGGTGTTTTCTGAATCTCAGAGGAGTTTGTAATGGTGAATTTGGGAGTTGCAGCAACATTACACATATGGAGGCTTAAATAACACCTATCGATGTGAAATCAAGAATCAATGCTTTTATTGACAAGGATTTTTCCATTTTCAAGCCCATAGTCCAAAAAACTCGAGCTGATTTACTTCCTTCAAGATACAAATGATAGTGAATATAAGTGTTGAAGTCTAGTCAAAAGAGTTCGCTCTCTACTATTGGTTAGTAGATGCTTCTGCGCCACAATAGAGAGCCACAGAAGGAGGCTACGTGACAAGTCTTGAGTTACGAAACTTCATCAAAGGCTAAGATTCAGCATTTTTGGACCCTTTTAGAACGTGATGGAAGCTTCTAGCAAAGCGAGAGGTTGCAAGCAAAAGGAAGGAACTAGCTTATAGATTTATCCCACAGCCTTCTCTTATGTTTTTGAATCTCATAGGAGTTTGTAATGGTGAATTTGGGGAACTGTAGCAACACGATTTAACATATACGAGGCTTAAACAACACCTCTCCGATGTGAAAATGAAGAATCAATGCTTTCCGATTGACAAGGATTTTTCCTTTTCAAGCTCATAGGTCCTCAAACTGGAGTTACGACTCTTCAAGATTGCCACAAATGATAGCGGAATATAAGAGTTGCAAGTCTAATCAAAAGAGCTGGATCTCTCACTATTGCTTGTAGATGTTTCAGAGCCACAACAGAGAGAGCCGTTGCAGGCAATGCACATGTTTTGAATTATGAAACTTCATCAAAGCCTAAGATTCCAGCAGTTCAGGACTCCTTAGAACGTGATGAAGCATTCTAGCAAAGTAGAGAAGCAAGTTAAAGCAAGAAACAAGCATTATAGATGATCCCACAGTTCTCTTTCTTTGATTTTGTAACTTATAGGAGTTTCAGTAATGGTGAATTTTGGAGTTGTAGCAACATGACACATATGGAGGCTTTTACAACACCTATTGATGTGAATATGAAGAATCAATGCTTTTGATTGTACAAGGATTTTCCATTTTGCAAGCCCATAGTCCTAAAACTCGAGTTGTAATCTTCAAGATACAAATGATAGTTAATATAAGTGTTGAAATCTAGTCAAAAGAGTTGGTTCTCTTACTATTGGTTAGAGATGTTTAAGAGCCACAATAGTGTGTCGCTAGGCTATGTACATGTTTCTGAGCTGCGAAACTTCATCAAAGGCTAAGATTCAGGATTTTCGGACTCCTTTGTAACGCTGATGAAGCATTCTAGCAAAGTGAGAGAAGCAAGTCAAAGTAAGGAACAAGCATTATAGATTATCCTACGCTTCTCTTTATTTTTTTTGAATCTCATAGGAGTTTGTACGGTGAATGTGGGAGTTGTAGCAACACGACACATCATGGAGGCTTAAACAACACCTATCGTGCTTAATTCAAGAATCAATGCTTTTGATTGACAAGGATTTTTCCATTTTACAAGCTCATAGTCCTTAAAACTCGAGTTACGACCCTTCAAGATACAAAATGATAGTTAATATAAGTGTTGAAGTCTAGTCAAAAAGAGTTGCTCCTCTTACTATTGGTTAGAGATGTTTCGTTTCGCTACAATAGAGCCAGCCAGTTGTAGGCTACGTAGACACGTTTCGAAAGGGGGTAAAACTTCATCAGTGGCTCTACATTCACTATTTTAGGACTCTTTAGAACGATAATGAAGCATTTCCTAGCAAAGTAGAGAAGCAAGTTAAAGTAAGAAACAAGCATTATAGATTATCCTACGTTCTCTGTATGTTTTATGAATTTCATAGGAGTTTCAGTAATGTCCGAATTTGCGAGTTGGTAGCAACATGACACATACAGATGTTAAAACAACACCTATTGATGTGAAAATGAAGAATCACTGCTTTTGATTGACAAGGATTTTTTTTCCATTTTGAAGCTCATAGTCCTAAAACCTGGATTTACGGGACCCCTTCCGGATACAAATGATAAGTCAATATAAGTGCTCAAGTCTACCCAAGTGTCTGTTCTCTTACTATTGCTTGTAGATGTTTCTGTGAGCCACAATAGAGAGCCAGTAGAGGCTATGTACAAGTTTTTAGTTATGAACTTTATCAATGGCTAAGATTCAGGATTTTAGGACTCTTTATAACGTAATGAAGCATTCTAGCAAAGTAGAGAAGCTAGTTAAAGTAAAGTGAAAACAAGCATTATGGGATTATCCTAATAAGCTTCTTACTTTTTGAACTTTATAGGAGCTTTGATGGTGAATTTTGGGAGTTGCAGTTACATGACACATATGGAGGCTTTGTACCAACACCTATTGATGCTAATTTCGAAGAATCAATGCTTTTGATCGACAAGGATTTTTCCATTTTCAAGCCTCATAGTCCTAAAACCGGAGTCTACTACCCTTCAAGATACAAAATGATTATTAATATAAGTGTTGAAGTCTAAATAAAAGTGTTGGTCTTTTACAATTGGTTAGATATGTTTAAGAGCCACAATAGAGCAGCAGATGTAGGCCATGCACTGGGTTCGAAAGGGCTATGAAATTTCATCAATGGCTAAGATTCAGCATTTTACGCGACTCTTTATAACGTGATGAAGCATTCTACCAAGGTAGAGAAGCGTGTTCAAGCAAGCAATCAGAAAGCATTATAGATTATCCCACAGTTCTCTTATGTTTTTCAATCTCAGAGGAGTTTGTAATGGTGAATTTGGGGAGTTGCACAACATGACACATATGGAGGCTTAAACAACACCTATCGAGTGCGAAATGAAGAATCACTGCTTTTCATCGGACAAGGACTTTTTCCATTTTCAAGCTCATAGTCCTAAAACTGGAGTTACGACTTTCAAGATACAAATGATAGTTGAATATAAGTGTCGGGGTCTCGCCAAAAAGAGTTGGTTCTCTTACTATTGCTGTGAGATGTTTAAGAGCCACATCGGAGAGCCGCTGGAGGCTATGTACATGTTTTCTGAGTGATGAAACTTTATCAAAGGCTAAGATTCAGTATTTTAGGACCCTTTAGAATGTGATGAAGCATTTTAGCAAAGTAGAGAGGCAAGTTAAAGTAAGAAACAAGCATTATAGATTATCCTATGCCTTCTTATTTTTTAAATCTCATAGGAGCTAGGAATGAGGAATTTGGGAGTTGTCACAACACGACACATAGTGGATGCTTAAACAACAACTATTGATGTGAAAACTGAAGAATCAACGCTTTCGATCGGACAAGGATTTTTCCATTTTCAAGGTCACAGTCCTAAACCTGGAGTTACGAATTCTTCAAGATACAAATGATACTTTAATATAGTGGTTGCAGGTCTACTCCAAAGAGTTGGTCTCTTACTATCGGGCAGAGATGTTTCAGAGCCACAGAGAGCCGATCTAGGCCAGGTACATGTTTTTGAGTTACGAAACTTCATCAATGGCCAAGATTCAGCATTTCAGGACTCTTTTAATAACGTAATGTAGCATCCTAGCAAAGTAGAGCAGGCTAAAGTTAAAAGTAAGTTAAACAAACATTATAGATCATCCCACAGCTCTCTTCGCTTTTTAAATCTCATAGGAGTTTCGTAATGGTGAATTTGGGAGTTGTAGAGAACATGACACATAGGGAGGCTTAAACAACACCTATCGATGTGAAAATCGAAGTATCAACGCTTTTGGTCGACAAGGATTTTTCCATTTTAAAGCTCATAGTCCTAAAACTGGAGTTTTTGCATTCTTCAAGACACAAATGATAGTTAATATAAGTGTTGAAGTTTAGTCACAAAGAGTTGGATCCTCTTACAATTGCTTAGAGATGTTTAAGAGCCACAATAGAGAGCCGTCGAGGCTATGTACATGCTTCGCGAGTCACGAAACTTCATCAATGGCCATGATTCAAGTATTTTAGGACTCTTTATAACGTAATGAAGCATTCTAGCAAAGTAGGGAATCATGTTAAAGCAAGAAACAAGCATTATAGTTTATCCCACAGCCCTCTTATGTTTTTGGAATCTCATAGAGGTCTGAATTAAGTGAATTTGGGGAGCTTTAGCAACATGACACATATCGAGGCTTCAACAACACCTAATGATGTGAAACGAAGAATCAATGCTTTTGATTGACAAGGATTTTTCCATTTTCAAGCTCATAGTCCTAAAACTCGAGTTACGATCCTTCAAGATACAAATGATAGCGAATATAAGTGTTGAAGTCTAGCCAAAAGTGTTGCATCTCTTACAATTGGTTAGACAAGTTTAAGAGTTACAAGAGAGCCGTTGTAGGCTATGTATAAGTTTCGAGTCAGGAAACTTCATCAATGGTTAAGATTCAGCATTTTAGGACTCTTTATAACGTGATGAAGCATTCTAACAAAGTAGAGAAGCAAGTTAAAGTAAGAAACAAGCATTATAGATTATCCCACAGTTCTCTTTATTTTTTGAATCTCAGAGGAGTTTGTAATGGTGAACTTGGGAGTTGTAGAACATGACACATACGGGAGGCTTAAACAACACCTATTGATGTGAATTTGAAGAATCAATGCTTTTGATTGACAAGGATTTTTCCATTTTCAAGCTCATAGTCCTAAAACTGAGCTACGATTTTTCAAGATACAAATGATATTTAATATAAGTGTTGAAGTCTAGTCAAAAGTGTTGGATCTTTTACAATTGGTTGGATATGTTTAAGAGCCACAATAGAGAGCCATTGTAGGCTATGTACAAGTTTGAGTTATGAAACTTCATCAATGGCTAAGATTCAGCATTTTAGGACTCTTTTATAACGTGATGAAGCATTCTACCAAGGTAGAGAAGCCAGTTAAAGAAAGTAACGAGCATTATAGATTATCCCACAGTTCTCGTATGTTTTTGAATCTCAGAGGAGTTTGTAATGGTGAATTTGGGAGTTGAAGCAACATGACACATATGTAGTCTTAAACAACACCTATTTATTTGAAAATGAAGAATCAATGCGTTTGATTGACAAGGAGTTTTTCATTTTCAAGCTCATAGTCCTAAAACTGGAGTTACGACCTCAAGATACAAATGATAGTTAATATAAGTGTTGCAGTCTAGTCAAAAAAGTTGGCTCTCTTCCAATTGGTCAGAGATGTTCAAGCGCCACACTACAGAGCCGTTGTAGGCTCTGTACAGGTTTGAGTTATGAAACTTCATCAATGGCTAAGATTCAGCATTTTAGGACTCTTTATAACGTAATGAAGCATTCTAGCAAAGTGAGAAGCTAGTAAACGTAAGAAAAAAGCATTATAGATTATCCCACAGTTCTCTTATGTTTTTGAATCTCATAGGAGTTTGTAATGGTGAATTTGGGAGTTGTAGCAACATGACACATATGGAGGCTTAAACAACACCTATTGATGTGAAAATGAAGAATCAATGCTTTTGATTGACAAGGATTTTTCCATTTTCAAGCTCATAGTCCTAAAACTGGAGTTACGACCCTCAAGATACAAATGAGAGTGAATAGAAGTGTTGAAGTGTATTCAATGGAGTTGAATCTCTTACAATTGCTTTGAGATGTTCAAGAGCCACAATAGAGAAGCCGTTGTAAGCTATGTACAAGTTTTGAGTTATGAAACATCATCAATGGCTAAGATTCAGTATTTTAGGACTCTTTATAACGTAATGAAGCATTCTAGCAAAGTAGAGAAGCAAGTTAAAGTAAGAAACAAGCATTATAGATTATCCCACAGTTCTCTTATGTTTTTGAATCTCATAGGAGTTTGTAATGGTGAATTTGGGAGTTGAAGCAACATGACACATATGGAGGCTTAAACAACACCTATTGATGTGAAAATGAAGAATCAATGCTTTTGATTGACAAGGATTTTTCCATTTTCAAGCTCATAGTCCTAAAACTGGAGTTACGACCCTTCAAGATACAAATAAGAGTGAATAGAAGTGTTGAACTGTAACCAAAAGAGTTGGATCTCTTACTATTGGTTAGAGATGTTTCAGAGCCACAATAGAGAGCCGTTGAGGCTATGTACATGTTTTGAGTGATGAAACTTTATCAAAGGCTAAGATTCAGTATTTTAGGACTCTTTAGAACGTGATGAAGCATTCTAGCAAAGTAGAGAAGTCAAAGTAAGAAACAAACATTATAGATTATCCCACAGTTCTCTTATGTTTTTGAATCTCATAGGAGTTTGTAATGGTGAATTTGGGAGTTGTAGCAACATGACACATATGGAGGCTTAAACAACACCTATTGATGTGAATATGAAGAATCAATGGTTTCATTGACAAGGATTTGGCCATTTTGAATCTCATAGTCCTAAAACTGGAGTTCGACGCCTTCAAGATACAAATGATAGTGAATATAAGTGTTGAAGTCTAGTCAAAAGTGTTGCTCTCTTACAATTGCTTAGAGATGTTTAAGAGCCACAATAGAGAGCCGTTGTAGGCAATGTACAAGTTTTGAGTTGTGAAACTTCATCAATGGCTAAGATTCAGCGTTTTAGGACTCTTTATAACGTGCTTGAGCGTTCTAGCAATGTAGAGAAGCAAGTTAAAGTAAGAAACAAGCATTATAGATGATCCAATAGTTCTCTTATGTTTTTGAATCTTATGAGAGTTTGTAATGGTGAATTTGGGAGTTGTAGCAACATGACACATATGGAGGCTTAAACAACACCTATTGATGTGAATTTGAAGAATCAATGCTTTTGATTGACAAGGATTTTTCCATTTTTAAGCTCATAGTCCTAAAACTGGAGTTACGACCCTCAAGATACAAATGATAGTTAATATAAGTGTTGAAATCTAGTCAAAAGAGTTGGTTCTCTTACAATTGGTTAGAGATGTTTAAGAGCCACAATAGAGAGCCGTTGTAGGCTATGTACAAGTTTTGAGTTATGAAACTTCATCAATGGCTAAGATTCAGCATTTTTGGACTCTTTATAACGTAATGAAGCATTCTAGCAAAGTAGAGAAGCAAGTTAAAGTAAGGAACAAGCATTATAAATTATCCCACAGTTCTCTTATGTTTTTGAATCTCATAGGAGTTTGTAATGGTGAATTTGGGAATTGTAGCAACATGACACATATGGAGGCTTAAACAACACCTATTGATGTGAAAATGAAGAATCAATGCTTTTTTTCCATTTTCAAGCTCATAGTCCTAAAACTGGAGTTACGTACCCTTCAAGATACAAATGATAGTGAATATAAGTGTTGAAGTCTAGTCAAAAGTGTATGATCTCTTACAATTGCTTAGAGATGTTTAAGAGCCACAATAGAGAGCTGTTGTAGGCTATGTACAAGTTTTGAGTTATCAAACTTCATCAATGGCTAAGATTCAGTATTTTAGGACTCTTTATAACGTAATGAAGCATTCTAGCAAAGTAGAGAAGCAAGTTAAAGTAAGAAACAAGCATTATAGCTTATCCCACAGTTCTGTTAGTTATTTGAATCTCATAGGAGTTTGTAATGGTGAATTTGGGAGTTGAAGCAACATGACACATATGGAGGCTTAAACAACACCTATTGATGTGAAAATGAAGAATCAATGCTTTTGATTGACAAGGATTTTTCCATTTTCAAGCTCATAGTCCTAAAACTGGAGTTACGACCCTTCAAGATACAAATGATAGTGAATATAAGTGTTGAAGTCTAGTCAAAAGAGTTGGTTCTCTTACTATTGGTTAGAGATGTTTCAGAGCCACAATAGAGAGCCGTTGAGGCTATGTACATGTTTTGAGTGATGAAACTTTATCAAAGGCTTAGATTAAGCCTATTAGCACTCTTGATGACGTGATTAAGCATGCTACCAAGGTGTAGATGCAAGTCAAAGTAAGAAACTAGCATTATACCTTATATCATAATTAGTTTTTTGAATCTCATAGGAATTTGTAATGGTGAAATTGGAAGTTGTAGCAACATGACACATATGGATGCTTAAACAACAACTATTGATGTGAAAATGAAGAATCAATGCTTTTGATTGACAAGGATTTTTCCATTTTCAAGCTCATAGTCCTAAAACTGGAGTTACGACCCTTCAAGATACAAATGATAGTGAATATAAGTGTTGAAGTCTAGTCAAAAGTGTATGATCTCTTACAATTGGTTAGAGATGTTTAAGAGCCACAATAGAGAGCGTTGGAGGCAATGTACAAGTTTTGAGTTGTGAAACTTCATCAATGGCTAAGATTCAGCATTTTAGGACTCTTTATAACGTAATGAAGCATTCTAGCAAAGTAGAGAAGCAAGTTAAAGTAAAAAACAAGCATTATAGATGATCCAATAGTTCTCTTATGTTTTTGAATCTCATAGGAGTTTGTAATGGTGAATTTGGGAGTTGTAGCAACATGACACATATGGAGGCTTAAACAACACCTATTGATGTGAAAATGAAGAATCAATGCTTTTGATTGACAAGAATTTTCCATTTTCAAGCTCATAGTCCTAAAACTTGAGTTACGACCCTCAAGATACAAATGATAGTTAATATAAGTGTTGAAGTATAGTCAAAAGAGTTGGATCTCTTACAATTGGTTAGAGATGTTTAAGAGCCACAATAGAGAGCCGTTGTAGGCTATGTACAAGTTTTGAGTTATGAAACTTCATCAATGGCTAAGATTCAGTATTTTAGGACTCTTTATAACGTAATGAAGCATTCTAGCAAAGTAGAGAAGCAAGTTAAAGTAAGAAACAAGCATTATAGATTATCCCACAGTTCTCTTATGTTTTTGAATCTCATAGGAGTTTGTAATGGTGAATTTGGGAGTTGAAGCAACATGACACATATGGAGGCTTAAACAACACCTATTGATGTGAAAATGAAGAATCAATGCTTTTGATTGACAAGGATTTTTCCATTTTCAAGCTCATAGTCCTAAAACTGGAGTTACGACCCTTCAAGATACAAATGATAGTGAATATAAGTGTTGAAGTCTAGTAAAAAGTGTTGGATCTCTTACAATTGGTTAGATACATTTAAGAGCCACAATAGAGAGCCATTGTAGGCTATGTACAAGGTTTGAGTTATGAAACTTCATCAATGGCTAAGATTCAGCATTTTAAGACTCTTTATAACGTGATGAAGAATTCTACCAAGGTAGAGAAGCAAGTTAAAGTAAGAAACAAGCATTATAGATTATCCCACAGTTCTCTTATGTTTTTGAATCTCAGAGGAGTTTGTAATGGTGAATTTGGGAGTTGAAGCAACATGACACATAAGGAGGCTTAAACAACACCTATTGATGTGAAAATGAAGAATCAATGCTTTTGATTGACAAGAATTTTCCATTTTCAAGCTCATAGTCCTAAAACTTGAGTTACGACCCTCAAGATACAAATGATAGTTAATATAAGTGTTGAAGTATAGTCAAAAGAGTTGGATCTCTTACAATTGGTTAGAGATGTTTAAGAGCCACAATAGAGAGCCGTTGTAGGCTATGTACAAGTTTTGAGTTATGAAACTTCATCAATGGCTAAGATTCAGCATTTTTGGACTCTTTATAACGTAATGAAGCATTCTAGCAAAGTAGAGAAGCAAGTTAAAGTAAGGAACAAGCATTATAGATTATCCCACAGTTCTCTTATGTTTTTGAATCTCATAGGAGTTTGTAATGGTGAATTTGGGAATTGTAGCAACATGACACATATGGAGGCTTAAACAACACCTATTGATGTGAAAATCAAGAATCAATGCTTGTATTTTTCCATTTTCAAGCTCATAGTCCTAAAACTGGAGTTACGACCCTTCAAGATACAAATGATAGTGAATATAAGTGTTGAAGTCTAGTCAAAAGTGTATGATCTCTTACAATTGCTTAGAGATGTTTAAGAGCCACAATAGAGAGCTGTTGTAGGCTATGTACAAGTTTTGAGTTATGAAACTTCATCAATGGCTAAGATTCAGTATTTTAGGACTCTTTATAACGTAATGAAGCATTCTAGCAAAGTAGAGAAGCAAGTTAAAGTAAGAAACAAGCATTATAGATTATCCCACAGTTCTCTTATGTTTTTGAATCTCATAGGAGTTTGTAATGGTGAATTTGGGAGTTGAAGCAACATGACACATATGGAGGCTTAAACAACACCTATTGATGTGAAAATGAAGAATCAATGCTTTTGATTGACAAGGATTTTTCCATTTTCAAGCTCATAGTCCTAAAACTGGAGTTACGACCCTTCAAGATACAAATGATAGTGAATATAAGTGTTGAAGTCTAGTCAAAAGAGTTGGTTCTCTTACTATTGGTTAGAGATGTTTCAGAGCCACAATAGAGAGCCGTTGAGGCTATGTACATGTTTTGAGTGATAAAACTTTATCAAAGGCTAAGATTCAGTATTTTAGGACTCTTTAGAACGTGATGAAGCATTCTAGCAAAGTAGAGAAGCAAGTTAAAGTAAGAAACAAGCATTATAGATTATCCCACAGTTCCCTAATTTTTTAAATCTCATAGGAGTTTGTAATGGTGAATTTGGGAGTTGTAGCAACATGACACATATGGATGCTTAAACAACAACTATTGATGTGAAAATGAAGAATCAATGCTTTTGATTGACAAGGATTTTTCCATTTTCAAGCTCATAGTCCTAAAACTGGAGTTACGACCCTTCAAGATACAAATGATAGTGAATATAAGTGTTGAAGTCTAGTCAAAAGTGTATGATCTCTTACAATTGCTTAGAGATGTTTAAGAGCCACAATAGAGAGCCGTTGTAGGCTATGTACAAGTTTTGAGTTGTGAAACTTCATCAATGGCTAAGATTCAGCATTTTAGGACTCTTTATAACGTAATGAAGCATTCTAGCAAAGTAGAGAAGCAAGTTAAAGTAAAAAACAAGCATTATAGATGATCCAATAGTTCTCTTATGTTTTTGAATCTCATAGGAGTTTGTAATGGTGAATTTGGGAGTTGTAGCAACATGACACATATGGAGGCTTAAACAACACCTATTGATGTGAATATGAAGAATCAATGCTTTTGATTGACAAGGATTTTCCATTTTAAAGCTCATAGTCCTAAAACTGGAGTTACGACCCTCAAGATACAAATGATAGTTAATATAAGTGTTGAAATCCTAGTCAAAAGAGTTGGTTCTCTTACAATTGGTTAGAGATGTTTAAGAGCCACAATAGAGAGCCGTTGTAGGCTATGTACAAGTTTTGAGTTATGAAACTTCATCAATGGCTAAGATTCAGCATTTTGGACTCTTTCTAACGTCATGAAGCATTCTAGCAAAGTAGAGAAGCAAGTTCAAGTAAGGAACAAGCGTTCTAAATTATCCCACCGTTCGCTTATGTCCTTGCATCTCATAGGCGTTTGTAATGGTGAATTTGGGAATTGTAGCAACATGACACATATGGAGGCTTAAACAACACCTATTGATGTGAAAATGAAGAATCAATGCTTTTTTCCATTTTCAAGCTCATAGTCCTAAAACTGGAGTTACGACCCTTCAAGATACAAATGATAGTGAATATAAGTGTTGAAGTCTAGTCAAAAGTGTATGATCTCTTACAATTGATTAGAGATGTTTAAGAGCCACAATAGAGAGCCGTTGTAGGCTATGTACAAGTTTGAGTTATGAAACTTCATCAATGGCTAAGATTCAGTATTTTAGGACTCTTTATAACGTAATGAAGCATTCTAGCAAAGTAGAGAAGCAAGTTAAAGTAAGAAACAAGCATTAAAGATTATCCCACAGTTCTCTTATGTTTTTGAATCTCATAGGAGTTTGTAATTGTTAATTTGGGGAGTTGAAGCAACATGACACATATGGAGGCTTAAACAACACCTATTGATGTGAAAATGAAGAATCAATGCTTTTGATTGACAAGGATTTTTCCATTTTCAAGCTCATAGTCCTAAAACTGTAGTTACGACCCTTCAAGATACAAATGATAGAGAATATAAGTGTTGAAGTCTAGTCAAAAGAGTTGGTTCTCTTACTATTGGTTAGAGATGTTTCAGAGCCACAATAGAGAGCCGTTGAGGCTATGTACATGTTTTGAGTGATGAAACTTTATCAAAGGCTAAGATTCAGTATTCTAGGACTCTTTAGAACGTGATGAAGCATTCTAGCAAAGTAGAGAAGCAAGTTAAAGTAAGAAACAAGCATTATAGATTATCCCACAGTTCTCTTATTTTTTAAAATCTCATAGGAATTTGTAATGGTGAAATTGGAAGTTGTAGCAACATGACACATATGGATGCTTAAACAACAACTATTGATGTGAAAATGAAGAATCAATGCTTTTGATTGACAAGGATTTTTCCATTTTCAAGCTCATAGTCCTAAAACTGGAGTTACGACATTTCAAGATACAAATGATAGTGAATATAAGTGTTGAAGTCTAGTCAAAAGTGTATGATCTCTTACAATTGCTTAGAGATGTTTAAGAGCCACAATAGAGAGCCGTTGTAGGCAATGTACAAGTTTTGAGTTGTGAAACTTCATCAATGGCTAAGATTCAGCATTTTAGGACTCTTTATAACGTAATGAAGCATTCTAGCAAAGTAGAGAAGCAAGTTAAAGTAAAAAACAAGCATTATAGATGATCCAATAGTTCTCTTATGTTTTTGAATCTCATAGGAGTTTGTAATGGTGAATTTGGGAGTTGTAGCAACATGACACATATGGAGGCTTAAACAACACCTATTGATGTGAATATGAAGAATCAATGCTTTTGATTGACAAGGATTTTCCATTTTAAAGCTCATAGTCCTAAAACTGGAGTTACGACCCTCAAGATACAAATGATAGTTAATATAAGTGTTGAAATCTAGTCAAAAGAGTTGGTTCTCTTACAATTGGTTAGAGATGTTTAAGAGCCACAATAGAGAGCCGTTGTAGGCTATGTACAAGTTTTGAGTTATGAAACTTCATCAATGGCTAAGATTCAGCATTTTTGGACTCTTTATAACGTAATGAAGCATTCTAGCAAAGTAGAGAAGCAAGTTAAAGTAAGGAACAAGCATTATAAATTATCCCACAATTCTCTTATGTTTTTGAATCTCATAGGAGTTTGTAATGGTGAATTTGGGAATTGTAGCAACATGACACATATGGAGGCTTAAACAACACCTATTGATGTGAAAATGAAGGACCAATTCTTTTTCCATTTTCAAGCTCATAGTCCTAAAACTGAGTTACGACCCTTCAAGATAGAAATGATAGTGAATATAAATGTTGAAGTCTAGTCAAAAGAGTGTATGATCTCTTACAATTGCTTAGAGATGTTTAAGAGCCACAATAGAGAGCCGTTAGGCTATGTACAAGTTTTGAGTTATGAAACTTCATCAATGGCTAAGATTCAGTATTTTAGGACTCTTTATAACGTAATGAAGCATTCTAGCAAAGTAGAGAAGCAAGTTAAAGTAAGAAACAAGCATTATAGATTATCCCACAGTTCTCTTATGTTTTTGAATCTCATAGGAGTTTGTAATGGTGAATTTGGGAGTTGAAGCAACATGACACATATGGAGGCTTAAACAACACCTATTGATGTGAAAATGAAGAATCAATGCTTTTGATTGACAAGGATTTTTCCATTTTCAAGCTCATAGTCCTAAAACTGGAGTTACGACCCTTCAAGATACAAATGATAGTGAATATAAGTGTTGAAGTCTAGTCAAAAGAGTTGGTTCTCTTACTATTGGTTAGAGATGTTTCAGAGCCACAATAGAGAGCCGTTGAGGCTATGTACATGTTTTGAGTGATGAAACTTTATCAAAGGCTAAGATTCAGTATTTTAGGACTCTTTAGAACGTGATGAAGCATTCTGGCAAAGTTGAGAAGCAAGTTAAAGTAAGAAACAAGCATTATAAATTATCCCACAGTTCTCTTATTTTTTAAAATCTCATAGGAATTTGTAATGGTGAAATTGGAAGTTGTAGCAACATGACACATATGGATGCTTAAACAACAACTATTGATGTGAAAATGAAGAATCAATGCTTTTGATTGACAAGGATTTTTCCATTTTCAAGCTCATAGTCCTAAAACTGGAGTTACGACCCTTCAAGATACAAATGATAGTGAATATAAGTGTTGAAGTCTAGTCAAAAGTGTATGATCTCTTACAATTGCTTAGAGATGTTTAAGAGCCACAATAGAGAGCCGTTGTAGGCAATGTACAAGTTTTGAGTTGTGAAACTTCATCAATGGCTAAGATTCAGCATTTTAGGACTCTTTATAACGTAATGAAGCATTCTAGCAAAGTAGAGAAGCAAGTTAAAGTAAAAAACAAGCATTATAGATGATCCAATAGTTCTCTTATGTTTTTGAATCTCATAGGAGTTTGTAATGGTGAATTTGGGAGTTGTAGCAACATGACACATATGGAGGCTTAAACAACACCTATTGATGTGAATATGAAGAATCAATGCTTTTTGATTGACAAGGATTTTCCATTTTAAAGCTCATAGTCCTAAAACGGAGTTACGACCATCAAGATACAAATGATAGTTAATATAAGTGTTGAACTCTAGTCAAAAGAGTTGGTTCTCTTACTATTGGTTAGAGATGTTTCAGAGCCACAATAGAGAGCCGTTGAGGCTATGTACAAGTTTTGAGTTATGAAACTTCATCAATGGCTAAGATTCAGCATTTTTGGACTCTTTATAACGTAATGAAGCATTCTAGCAAAGTAGAGAAGCAAGTTAAAGTAAGGAACAAGCATTATAGCTTATCTCACAGTTCATATAGTTCTTTGAATCTCATAGGAGTTTGTAATGGTGAATTTGGGAATTGTAGCAACATGACACATATGGAGGCTTAAACAACACCTATTGATGTGAAAATGAAGAATCAATGCTTTTTCCATTTTCAAGCTCATAGTCCTAAAACTGGAGTTACGACCCTTCAAGATACAAATGATAGTGAATATAAGTGTTGAAGTCTAGTCAAAAGTGTATGATCTCTTACAATTGCTTAGAGATGTTTAAGAGCCACAATAGAGAGCTGTTGTAGGCTATGTACAAGTTTTGAGTTATCAAACTTCATCAATGGCTAAGATTCAGTATTTTAGGACTCTTTATAACGTAATGAAGCATTCTAGCAAAGTAGAGAAGCAAGTTAAAGTAAGAAACAAGCATTATAGATTATCCCACAGTTCTCTTATGTTTTTGAATCTCATAGGAGTTTGTAATGGTGAATTTGGGAGTTGAAGCAACATGACACATATGGAGGCTTAAACAACACCTATTGATGTGAAAATGAAGAATCAATGCTTTTGATTGACAAGGATTTTTCCATTTTCAAGCTCATAGTCCTAAAACTGTAGTTACGACCCTTCAAGATACAAATGATAGTGAATATAAGTGTTGAAGTCTAGTCAAAAGAGTTGGTTCTCTTACTATTGGTTAGAGATGTTTCAGAGCCACAATAGAGAGCCGTTGAGGCTATGTACATGTTTTGAGTGATGAAACTTTATCAAAGGCTAAGATTCAGTATTTTAGGACTCTTTAGAACGTGATGAAGCATTCTAGCAAAGTAGAGAAGCAAGTTAAAGTAAGAAACAAGCATTATAGATTATCCCAATGTTCTCTTATTTTTTAAAATCTCATAGGAATTTGTAATGGTGAAATTGGAAGTTGTAGCAACATGACACATATGGATGCTTAAACAACAACTATTGATGTGAAAATGAAGAATCAATGCTTTTGATTGACAAGGATTTTTCCATTTTCAAGCTCATAGTCCTAAAACTGGAGTTACGACCCTTCAAGATACAAATGATAGTGAATATAAGTGTTGAAGTCTAGTCAAAAGTGTATGATCTCTTACAATTGCTTAGAGATGTTTAAGAGCCACAATAGAGAGCCGTTGTAGGCAATGTACAAGTTTTGAGTTGTGAAACTTCATCAATGGCTAAGATTCAGCATTTTAGGACTCTTTATAACGTAATGAAGCATTCTAGCAAAGTAGAGAAGCAAGTTAAAGTAAGAAACAAGCATTATAGATTATCCCATAGTTCTCTTATGTTTGTGAATCTCATAGGAGTTTCTAATGGTGAATAAGGGGCGTTGTAGCAACATGACACATATGGAGGCTTAAACAACACCTATTGATGTGAATATGAAGAATCAATGCTTTTGATTGACAAGGATTTTTCCATTTTAAAGCTTATAGTCCTAAAACTGGAGTTACGACCCTCAAGATACAAATGATAGTTAATATAAGTGTTGAAATCTAGTCAAAAGAGTTGGTTCTCTTACAATTGGTTAGAGATGTTTAAGAGCCACAATAGAGAGCCGTTGTAGGCTATGTACACGTTTTGAGTTATGAAACTTCATCAATGGCTAAGATTCAACATTTTAGGACTCTTTATAACGTAATAAAGCATTCTAGCAAAGTAGAGAAGCAAGTTAAAGTAAGAAACAAGCATTATAAATTATCCCACAGTTCTCTAATGTATTTGAATCTCATAGGAGTTTATAATGATGAATTTGGGACTTGTAGCAACATGACACATGTGGAGGCTTAAACAACACCAATTGATGTGAATATGAAGAATCAATACTTTTAATTTTTCCATTTTCAAGCTCATAGTCCTAAAACTGGAGTTACGACCCTTCAAGATACAAATGATAGTGAATATAAGTGTTGAAGTCTAGTCAAAAGTGTATGATCTCTTACAATTGCTTAGAGATGTTTAAGAGCCACAATAGAGAGCTGTTGTAGGCTATGTACAAGTTTTGAGTTATGAAACTTCATCAATGGCTAAGATTCAGTATTTTAGGACTCTTTATCACGTAATGAAGCATTCTAGCAAAGTAGAGAAGCAAGTTAAAGTAAGAAACAAGCATTATAGATTATCCCATAGTTCTCTTATTTTTTTGAATCTCATAGGAGTTTGTAATGGTGAATTTGGGAGTTGAAGCAACATGACACATATGGAGGCTTAAACAACACCTATTGATGTGAAAATGAAGAATCAATGCTTTTGATTGACAAGGATTTTTCCATTTTCAAGCTCATAGTCCTAAAACTGGAGTTACGACCCTTCAAGATACAAATGATAGTGAATATAAGTGTTGAAGTCTAGTCAAAAGAGTTGGTTCTCTTACTATTGGTTAGAGATGTTTCAGAGCCACAATAGAGAGCCGTTGAGGCTATGTACATGTTTTGAGTGATGAAACTTTATCAAAGGCTAAGATTCAGTATTTTAGGACTCTTTATAACGTGATGAAGCATTCTAGCAAAGTAGAGAAGCAAGTTAAAGTAAGAAACAAGCATTATATATTATCCCACAGTTATCTTATTTTTTTAAATCTCATAGGAGTTTGTAATGGTGAAATTGGGAGTTGTAGCAACATGACACATATGGATGCTTAAACAACAACTATTGATGTGAAAATGAAGAATCAATGCTTTTGATTGACAAGGATTTTTCCATTTTCAAGCTCATAGTCCTAAAACTGGAGTTACGACCCTCCAAGATACAAATGATAGTGAATATAAGTGTTGAAGTCTAGTCAAAAGTGTATGATCTCTTACAATTGCTTAGAGATGTTTAAGAGCCACAATAGAGAGCCGTTGTAGGCTATGTACAAGTTTTGAGTTATGAAACTTCATCAATGGCTAAGATTCAGCATTTTAGGACTCTTTATAACGTAATGAAGCATTCTAGCAAAGTAGAGAAGCAAGTTAAAGTAAAAAAACAAGCATTATAGATTATCCCAATAGTTCTCTCTTATGTTTTTGAATCTCATAGGAGTTTGTAATGGTGAATTTGGGAGTTGTAGCAACATGACACATATGGAGGCTTAAACAACACCTATTGATGTGAATATGAAGAATCAATGCTTTTGATTGACAAGGATTTTCCATTTTAAAGCTCATAGTCCTAAAACTGGAGTTACGACCCTCAAGATACAAATGATAGTTAATATAAGTGTTGAAATCTAGTCAAAAGAGTTGGTTCTCTTACAATTGGTTAGAGATGTTTAAGAGCCACAATAGAGAGCTTGTAGGCTATGTACAAGTTTTGAGTTATGAAACTTCATCAATGGCTAAGATTCAGCATTTTAGGACTCTTTATAACGTAATGAAGCATTCTAGCAAAGTAGAGAAGCAAGTTAAATTAAGGAACAAGCATTATAAATTATCCCACAATTCTCTTATGTTTTTGAATCTCATAGGAGTTTGTAATGGTGAATTTGGGAGTTGTAGCAACATGACACATATGGAGGCTTAAACAACACCTATTGATGTGAATATGAAGAATCAAAGCTTTAAAGAAAAAGAGTTTTCCATGTTCAACACCATACTCCTAAAACTGGAGTTACGACCCTTCAAGATACAAATGATAGTGAATATAAGTGTTGAAGTCTAGTCAAAAGTGTATGATCTCTTACAATTGCTTAGAGATGTTTAAGAGCCACAATAGAGAGCCGTTGTAGGCTATGTACAAGTTTTGA
>CM051366.1:431628-465088 GCA_028015245.1 Cardamine occulta
TTCTCAATAAATCTTAGCCATTGATGAAGTTTCATAACTCAAAACTTGTACATAGCCTACAACAGCTCTCTATTGTGGCTCTTAAACATCTCTAACCAATTGTAAGAGAACCAACTCTTTTGACTAGATTTCAACACTTATATTAACTATCATATGTATCTTGAGGGTCATAACTCCAGTTTTAGGACTATGAGCTTAAAAATGGAAAAATCCTTGTCAATCAAAAGCATTGATTCTTCATTTTCACATCAATAGGTGTTGTTTAAGCCTCTATATGTGTCATGTTGCTACAATTCCCAAATTCACCATTACAAACTCCTATGAGATTCAAAAACATAAGAGAACTGTGGGATAATCTATAATGCTTGTTTCTTACTTTAACTTGCTTTCTACTTTGCTAGAATGCTTCATTACGTTATTAAAAGTCCTAAAATACTGAATCTTAGCCATTGATGAAGTTTCATAACTCAAAACTTGTACATAGCTTACAACACCTTCTATGTGGCTCTTAAACATCTCTAACCAATTGTAAGAGAACCAACTCTTTTGACTAGATTTCAACACTTATATTAACGTATCATTTGTATCTTGAGGGTCGAACTCCAGCTTTTAGAACTATGAGCTTGAAAATGGAAAAATCCTTGTCAATCAAAAGCATTGATTCTTCATTTTCACATCAATAGGTGTTGTTTAAGCCTCCATATGTGTCATGTTGCTACAATTCCCAAATTCACCATTACAAACTCCTATGAGATTCAAAAACATAAGAGAACTGTGCGATAATTTATAATGCTTGTTCCTTACTTTAACTTGCTTCTCTACTTTGCTAGAATACTTCATTACGTTATAAAGAGTCCAAAAATGCTGAATCTTAGCCATTGATGAAGTTTCATAACTCAAAACTTGTACATAGCCTACAACGGCTCTCTATTGTGGCTCTTAAACATCTCTAACCAGTTGTAAGAGAACCAACTCTTTTGACTATACTTCAACACTTATATTAACTATCATTTGTATCTTGAGGGTCGTAACTCAAGTTTTAGGACTATGAGCTTGAAAATGGAAAAATCATTGTCAATCAAAAGCAATGATTCTTCATTTGCACATCAATAGGTGTTGTTTAAGCCTCTATATGTGTCATGTTGCTACAATTCCCAAATTCACCATTACAAACTCCTATGAGATTCAAAAACATAAGAGAACTGTGGGATAATCTATAATGCTTGTTTCTTACTTTAACTTGCTTCTCTACTTTGCTAGAATGCTTCATTACGTTATAAAAAGTCCTAAAATACTGAATCTTAGCCATTGATGAAATTTCATAACTCAAAACTTGTACATAGCCTACAACAGCTCTCTATTGTGGCTCTTAAACATCTCTAACCAATTGTAAGAGAACCAACTCTTTTGACTAGATTTCAACACTTATATTAACGATCATTTGTATCTTGAGGGTCGAACTCCAGTTTTAGGACTATGAGCTTGAAAATGGAAAAAATCCTTGTCAATCAAAAGCATTGATTCTTCATTTTCACATCAATAGGTGTTGTTTAAGCCTCCATATGTATCATGTTGCTACAACTCCCAAATTCACCATTACAAACTCCTATGAGATTCAAAAACATAAGAGAACTGTGGGATAATTTATAATGCTTGTTCTATACTTTAACTTGCTTCTCTACCTTGGTAGAATGCTTCATCACGTTATAAAGAGTCCTAAAATGCTGAATCTTAGCCATTGATGAAGTTTCATAACTCAAACCTTGTACATAGCCTACAATGGCTCTCTATTGTGGCTCTTAAATGTATCTAACCAATTGTAAGAGATCCAACACTTTTGACTAGATTTCAAAACTTATATTCACTATCATTTGTATCTTGAAGGGTCGTAACTCCAGTTTTAGGACTATGAGCTTGAAAATGGAAAAATCCTTGTCAATCAAAAGCATTGATTCTTCAAATTCACATCAATAGGTGTTGTTTAAGCCTCCATATGTGTCATGTTGCTACAACTCCCAAATTCACCATTACAAACTCCTATGAGATTCAAAAAAATAAGAGAACTATGGGATAATCTATAATGCTTGTTTCTTACTTTAACTTGCTTCTCTACTTTGCTAGAATGCTTTATCACGTTCTAAAGAGTCCTAAAATACTGAATCATAGCCTTTGATAAAGTTTCATCACTCAAAACATGTACATAGCCTCAACGGCTCTCTATTGTGGTTTCAAACATCTCTTACCAATAGTAAGAGAACCAACCTCTTTGACTAGACTTCAACACTTATATTCATTATCATTTGTATCTTGAGGGTCGAACTCCAGCTTTTAGGACTATGAGCTTGAAAATGGAAAAATCCTTGTCAATCAAAAGCATTGATTCTTTGAATTCACATCAATAGGTGTTGTTTAAGCCTCCATATGTGTCATGTTGCTACAATTCCCACATTCACCATTACAAACTCCTCTGAGATTCAAAAACATAAGAGAACTGTGGGATAATCTATAATGCTTGTTTCTTACTTTAACTTGCTTCTCTACTTTGCTAGAATGCTTCATTACGTGATAAAGAGTCCTAAAGTACTGAATCTTAGCCATTGATGAAGTTTCATAACTCAAAACTTGTACATAACCTACAACAGCTCTCTATTGTGGCTCTTAAACATCTCTAACCAATTGAAAATGGAAAAATCCTTGTCAATCAAAAGCATTGATTCTTCGAATTCACATCAATAGGTGTTGTTTAAGCCTCCATATGTGTCATGTTGCTATAACTCCCACATTCACCATTACAAACTCCTCTGAGATTCAAAAACATAAGAGAACTGTGGGATAATCTATAATGCTTGTTTCTTACTTTAACTTGCTTCTCTTCCTTGGTAGAATGCTTCATTACGTTATAAAGAGTCCTAAAATGCTGAATCTTAGCCATTGATGAAGTTTCATAACTCAAACCTTGTACATAGCCTACAATGGCTCTCTATTGTGGCTCTTAAACGTATCTAACCAATTGTAAGAGATCCAACACTTTTGACTAGATTTCAAAACTTATATTCAGTATCAGTTGTATCTTGAAGGGCCGTAACTCCAGTTTTAGGACTATGAGCTTTAAAATGGAAAAATCCTTGTCAATCAAAAGCATTGATTCTTCATATTCACATCAATAGGTGTTGTTTAAGCCTCCATATGTGTCATGTTGCTACAACTCCCAAATTCACCATTACAAACTCCTATGAGATTAAAAAACATAAGAGAACTGTGGGATAATTTATAATGCTTGTTCCTTACTTTAACTTGCTTCTCTACTTTGCTAGAATGCTTAATTACATTATAAAGAGTCCAAAAATGCTGACTCTTAGCCATTGATGAAGTTTCATAACTCAAAACTTGTACATAGCCTACAACGGCTCTCTATTGTGGCTCTTAAACATCTCTAAGCAATTGTAAGAGATCCAAACCTTTTGACTATACTTCAACACTTATATTAACTATCATTTGTATCTTGAGGGTCGTAACTCAAGTTTTAGGACTATGAGCTTGAAAATGGAAAAATCCTTGTCAATCAAAAGCATTGATTCTTCATTTTCACATCAATAGTTGTTGTTTAAGCATCCATATGTGTCATGTTGCTACAACTTCCAATTTCACCATTACAAATTCCTATGAGATTTTAAAAAATAAAAGAACTGTGGGATAATCTATAATGCTTGTTTCTTACTTTAACTTGCTTCTCTACTTTTCTAGAATGCTTCATCACGTTCTAAAGAGTCCTAAAATACTGAATCTTAGCCTTTGATAAAGTTTCATCACTCAAAACATGTACATAGCCTCAACGGCTCTCTATTGTGGCTCTGAAACATCTCTAACCAATAGTAAGAGAACCAACTCTTTTGACTAGACTTCAACACTTATATTCACTATCATTTCTATCTTGAAGGGTCATAACTCCGTTTTTAGGATTCTTAGCTTGAAAATGGAAAAATCCTTGTCAATCAAAAGCATTGATTCTTCATTTTCACATCAATAGGTGTTGTTTAAGCCTCCATATGTGTCATGTTGCTTCAACTCCCAAATTCACCATTACAAACTCCTATGAGATTCAAAAACATAAGAGAACTGTGGGATAATCTATAATGCTTGTTTCTTACTTTAACTTGCTTCTCTACTTTGCTAGAATGCTTCATTACGTTATAAAGAGTCCTAAAATACTGAATCTTAGCCATTGATGAAGTTTCATAACTCAAAACCTGTACAAAGCCTACAACAACTCTCTATTGTTGCTGGTAAACAGCTCTAACCAATCGTGAAGAGAACCAACTCTTTTTGACTAGATTTCAACAGTTATATTAACTATCATTTGTATCTTGAGGGTCGAACTCCAGTTTTAGGACTATGAGCTTGAAAATGGAAAAATCCTTGTCAATCAAAAAGCATTGATTCTTCATTTTCACATCAATAGGTGTTGTTTAAGCCTCCATATGTGTCATGTTGCTACAATTCCCAAATTCACCATTACAAACTCCTATGAGATTCAAAAACATAAGAGAACTGTGGGATAATTTATAATGCTTGTTCCTTACTTTAACTTGCTTCTCTACTTTGCTAGAATGCTTCATTACGTTATAAAGAGTCCAAAAATGCTGAATCTTAGCCATTGATGAAGTTTCATAACTCAATACTTGTACATAGTCTACAACGGCTCTCTATTGTGGTTCTTAAACATCTCTAACCAATTGTAAGAGATCCAACTCTTTTGACTATACTTCAACACTTATATTAACTATCATTTGTATCTTGAGGGTCGTAACTCAAGTTTTAGGACTATGAGCTTGAAAATGGAAAAATCCTTGTCAATCAAAAGCATTGATTCTTCAAATTCACATCAATAGGTGTTGTTTAAGCCTCCATATGTGTCATGTTGCTACAACTCCCACATTCACCATTACAAACTCCTCTGAGATTCAAAAACATAAGAGAACTGTGGGATAATCTATAATGCTTGTTTCTTACTTTGACTTGCTTCTCTACCTTGGTAGAATGCTTCATTACGTTATGAAGATCCTAAAATGCTGAATCTTAGCCATTGATGAAGTTTCATTACTCAAAACTTGTACATAGCCTACAATGGCTCTCTATTGTGGCTCTTAAACATCTCTAAGCAATTGTAAGAGATCCAACTCTTTTGACTATACTTCAACACTTATATTAACTATCATTTGTATCTTGAGGGTCAGTAACTCAAGTTTTAGGACTATGAGCTTGAAAATGGAAAAATCCTTGTCAATCAAAAAGCATTGATTCTTCATTTTCACATCAATAGTTGTTGTTTAAGCATCCATATGTGTCATGTTGCTACAACGTCCAATCTCACCATTACAAATTCCTATGAGATTTTAAAAATAAAAAGAACTGTGGGATAATCTATAATGCTTGTTTCTTACTTTAACTTGCTTCTCTACTTTGCTAGAATGCTTCATCACGATCTAAAGAGTCCTAAAATACTGAATCTTAGCCTTTGATAAAGTTTCATCACTCAAAACATGTACATAGCCTCAACGGCTCTCTATTGTGGCCTCTGAAACATCTCTAACCAATAAGTAAGAGAACCAACTCTTTTGACTAGACTTCAACACTTATATTCACTATCATTTTTATCTTGAAGGGTCAGAATCTCCAGTTTTAGTACTATGAGCTTGAAAATGGAAAAATCCTTGTCAATCAAAAAGTATTGATTCTTCATTTTCACATCAATAGGTGTTGTTTAAGCCTCCATATGTGTCATGTTGCTTCAACTCCCAAATTCACCATTACAAACTCCTATGAGATTCAAAAACATAAGAGAACTGTGGGATAATCTATAATGCTTGTTTCTTACTTTAACTTGCTTCTCTACTTTGCTAGAATGCTTCATTACGTTATAAAGAGTCCTAAAATACTGAATCTTAACCATTGATGAAGTTTCATAACTCAAAACTTGTACATAGCCTACAACAGCTCTCTATTGTTGCTCTTAAACATCTCTAACCAATTGTAAGAGAACCAACTCTTTTGACTAGATTTCAACAGTTATATTAACTATCATTTGTATCTTGAGGGTCGAACTGAAGTTTTAGGACTATGAGCTTGAAAATGGAAAAATCCTTGTCAATCAAAAGCATTGATTCTTCATTTTCACATCAATAGGTGTTGTTTAAGCCACCATTTTTGTCATGTTGCTACAATTCCCAAAGTCACCATTACAAACTCCTATGAGATTCAAAATCATATGAGAACGTTTTGATAATTTATAATGCTTGTTCCTTACTTTAACTTGCTTCTCTACTTTGCTAGAATGCTTCATTACGTTATAAAGAGTCCAAAAATGCTGAATCTTAGCCATTGATGAAGTTTCATAACTCAATACTTGTACATAGTCTACAACGCTCTCTATTGTGGTTCTAAAAATCTCTAACCAATTGTAAGAGATCCAACTCTTTTGACTATACTTCAACACTTATATTAACTATCATTTGTATCTTGAGGGTCGTAACTCAAGTTTTAGGACTATGAGCTTGAAAATAGAAAAATCCTTGTCAATCAAAAGCATTGATTCTTCGAATTCACATCAATAGGTGTTGTTTAAGCCTCCATATGTGTCATGTTGCTACAACTCCCACATTCACCATTACAAACTCCTCTGAGATTCAAAAACATAAGAGAACTGTGGGATAATCTATAATGCTTGTTTCTTACTTTAACTTGCTTCTCTACCTTGGTAGAATGCTTCATTACGTGATGAAGAGTCCTAAAATGCTGAATCTTAGCCATTGATGAAGTTTCATAACTCAAAACTTGTACATAGCCTACAATGGCTCTCTATTGTGGCTCTTAAACATCTCTAAGCAATTGTAAGAGATCCAACTCTTTTGACTATACTTCAACACTTATATTAACTATCATTTGTATCTTGAGGGTCGTAACTCAAGTTTTAGGACTATGAGCTTGAAAATGGAAAAATCCTTGTCAATCAAAAGCATTGATTCTTCATTTTCACATCAATAGTTGTTGTTTAAGCATCCATTTGTGCCATTTGGCTACAACTTCCAATTTCACCCTTTCAAATTCCTATGAGATTTTAAAAATAAAAGAAATGTGGGATAATCTATAATGCTTGTTTCTTACTTTTAACTTGCTTCTCTACTTTGCTAGAATGCTTCATCACGTTCTAAAGAGTCCTAAAATACTAAATCTTAGCCTTTGATAAAGTTTCATCACTCAAAACATGTACATAGCCTCAACGGCTCTCTATTGTGGCTCTGAAACATCTCTAACCAATAGTAAGAGAACCAACTCTTTTGACTAGACTTCAACACTTATATTCACTATCATTTTTATCTTGAAGGATCGTAACTCCAGTTTTAGTACTATGAGCTTGAAAATGGAAAAATCCTTGTCAATCAAAAGTATTGATTCTTCATTTTCACATCAATAGGTGTTGTTTAAGCCTCCATATGTATCATGTTGCTTCAACTCCCAAATTCACCATTACAAACTCCTATGAGATTCAAAAACATAAGAGAACTGTGGGATAATCTATAATGCTTGTTTCTTACTTTAACTTGCTTCTCTACTTTGCTAGAATGCTTCATTACGTTATAAAGAGTCCTAAAATACTGAATCTTAGCCATTGATGAAGTTTCATAACTCAAAACTTGTACATAGCCTACAACAGCTCTCTATTGTTGCTCTTAAACATCTCTAACTAATTGTAAGAGAACCAACTCTTTTGACTAGATTTCAACAGTTATATTAACTATCATTTGTATCTTGAGGGTCGTAACTCCAGTTTTAGGACTATGAGCTTGAAAATGGAAAAATCCTTGTCAATCAAAAGCATTGATTCTTCATTTTCACATCAATAGGTGTTGTTTAAGCCTCCATATGTGTCATGTTGCTACAATTCCCAAATTCACCATTACAAACTCCTATGAGATTCTTAGAACAAACAGAACTGGGGGATAATTTATAATGCTTGTTCTCTTACTTTAACTTGCTTCTCTACTTTGCTAGAATGCTTCATTACGTTATAAAGAGTCCAAAATGCTGAATCTTAGCCATTGATGAAGTTTCATAACTCAATACTTGTACATAGTCGACAACGGCTCTCTATTGTGGTTCTTAAACATCTCTAACCAATTGTAAGAGATCCAACTCTCTTGAATACACTTCAACACTCCTAATCACTCTCATTTGTATCTTGAGGGTCGTGAACTCAAGTTTTAGGACTATGAGCTTGAAAATGGAAAAAATCCTTGTCAATCAAAAAGCATTGATTCTTCAAAATTCACATCAATAAAGGTGTTGTTTAAGCCTCCATATGTGTCATGTTGCTACAACTCCCACATTCACCATTACAAACTCCTCTGGAGATTCAAAAACATAAGAGAACTGTGGGATAATCTATAATGCTTGTTTCTTTACTTTAACTTGCTTCTCTACCTTTGCAAAAATTTTAAACATCTCTAACCAATTGTAAGAGATCCAACTCTTTTGACTATACTTCAACACTTATATTAACTATCATTTGTATCTTGAGGGTCGAATCCAGTTTTAGGCCTATGAGCTTGAAAATGGAAACTCCTTGTCAATCAAACGGGTTGATTCTTTATTATCACACCACTAGTGGTTGTTTTAGCATCCATATGTGGCATGTTGCTACACCTCCCAATTTCACCATTACAAACCCTATGAGATTCAAAAACATAAAGAGAACTGTGGGATAATCTATAATGCTTGTTTCTTACTTTAACTTGCTTTCTACTTTGCTAGAATGCTTCATTACGTTATAAAGAGTCCTAAAATACTGAATCTTAGCCATTGATGAAGTTTCATAACTCAAAACTTGTACATAGCCTACAACAGCTCTCTATTGTTGCTCTTAAACATCTCTAACTAATTGTAAGAGAACCAACTCTTTGACTAGATTTCAACAGGTTATATTAACTATCATTTGTATCTTGAGGGTCGAACTCCAGTTTTAGGGACTATGAGCTTGAAAATGGAAAAATCCTTGTCAATCAAAAAGCATTGATTCTTCATTTTCACATCAATAGGTGTTGTTTAAGCCTCCATATGTGTCATGTTGCTACAATTCCCAAATTCACCATTACAAACTCCTATGAGATTCAAAAACATAAGAGAACTGTGGGATAATTTATAATGCTTGTTCCTTACTTTAACTTGCTTCTCTACTTTGCTAGAATGCTTCATTACGTTATAAAGAGTCCAAAAATGCTGAATCTTAGCCATTGATGAAGTTTCATAACTCAATACTTGTACATAGTCTACAACGGCTCTCTATTGTGGTTCTTAAACATCTCTAACCAATTGTAAGAGATCCAACTCTTTTGACTATACTTCAACACTTATATTAACTATCATTTGTATCTTGAGGGTCGTAACTCAAGTTTTAGGACTATGAGCTTGAAAATGGAAAAATCCTTGTCAATCAAAAGCATTGATTCTTCGAATTCACATCAATAGGTGTTGTTTAAGCCTCCATATGTGTCATGTTGCTACAACTCCCACATTCACCATTACAAACTCCTCTGAGATTCAAAAACATAAGAGAACTGTGAGATAAGCTATAATGCTTGTTTCTTACTTTGACTTGCTTCTCTACCTTGGTAGAATGCTTCATTACGTTATAAAGAGTCCTAAAATGCTGAATCTTAGCCATTGATGAAGTTTCATAACTCAAAACTTGTACATAGCCTACAATGGCTCTCTATTGTGGCTCTTAAACATCTCTAACCAATTGTAAGAGATCCAACTCTTTTGACTATACTTCAACACTTATATTAACTATCCTTTGTATCTTGAGGGTCGAACTCCAGTTTTAGGACTATGAGCTTGAAAATGGAAAATCCTTGTCAATCAAAAAGCATTGATTCTTTATTTTCACATCAATAGTGTTGTTTTAGCATCCATATGTGGCATGTTGCGACAACTCCCAGTTTCACCATTACAAACTCCTATGGGATTCAAAAACATAAGAGAACTGTGGGATAATCTATAATGCTTGTTTCTACTTTAACTTGCTCTTCTACTTTGCTAGAATGCTTCATTACGTTATAAAGAGTCCTAAAATACTGAATCTTAGCCATTGATGAAGTTTCATAACTCAAAACTCTGTACATAGCCTACAACAGCTCTCTATTGTTGCTCTTAAACATCTCTAACTAATTGTAAGAGAACCAACTCTTTTGACTAGATTTCAACAGTTATATTAACTATCATTTGTATCTTGAGGGTCGAACTCCAGTTTTAGGACTATGAGCTTGAAAATGGAAAAAATCCTTGTCAATCAAAAGCATTGATTCTTCATTTTCACATCAATAGGTGTTGTTTAAGCCTCCATATGTGTCATGTTGCTACAATTCCCAAATTCACCATTACAAACTCCTTTGAGATTCAAAACATAAGAGAACTGTAGGATAATTTATACTGCTTGTTCCTTACTTTAACATGATTCTCTACTTTGATAGAATGCTTCATTACGTTATAAAGAGTCCAAAATGCTGAATCTTAGCCATTGATGAAGTTTCATAACACAAAACTTGTACATAGTCTACAACGGCTCTCTATTGTGGTTCTTAAACATCTCTAACCAATTGTAAGAGATCCAACTCTTTTGACTATACTTCAACACGTATATTAACTATCATTTGTATCTTGAGGGTCGAATCGAAGTTTTAGGACTATGAGCTTGAAAATGGAAAAATCCTTGTCAATCAAAAGCATTGATTCTTCAATTCACATCAATAGGTTTGTTTAAGCCTCCATATGTGTCATGTTGCTACAACTCCCACATTCACCATTACAAACTCCTCTGAGATTCAAAAACATAAGAGAACTGTGGGATAATCTATAATGCTTGTTTCTTACTTTAACTTGCTTCTCTACCTTGGTAGAATGCTTCATTACGTTATAAAGAGTCCTAAAATGCTGAATCTTAGCCATTGATGAAGTTTCATAACTCAAAACTTGTACATAGCCTACAATGGCTCTCTATTGTGGCTCTTAAACATCTCTAACCAATTGTAAGAGATCCAACTCTTTTGACTATACTTCAACACTTATATTAACTATCATTTGTATCTTGAGGGTCGTAACTCCAGTGTTAGGACTATGAGCGTGAAAAGGGAAAGGCCTTGGCAGTCAAAAGCATGGATTCTTTTTATTTTCACATCAATAGTTGTTGTTTTAGCATCCATATGTGGCATGTTGCTACAACTCCCAATTTCACCATTACAAACTCCTATGAGATTCAAAAACATAAGAGAACTGGGATAATCTATAATGCTTGTTTCTTACTTTAACTTGCTTCTCTACTTTGCTAGAATGCTTCATTACGTTATAAAGAGTCCTAAAATACTGAATCTTAGCCATCGATGAAGTTTCATAACTCAAAACCTGTACATCGCCTACAACAGCTCTCTATTATTGCTCTTACACATCTCTAACCAATTGTAAGAGAACCAACTCTTTTGACTAGATTTCAACAGTTATATTAACTATCATTTGTATCTTGAGGGTCAGAACTTCCAGTTTTAGGACTATGAGCTTGAAAATGGAAAAATCCTTGTCAATCAAAAAGCATTGATTCTTCATTTTCACATCAATAGGTGTTGTTTAAGCCTCCATATGTGTCATGTTGCTACAAGTCCCAAATTCACCAATAGAAACTCCTATGAGATTCAAATAACTAATAGAACTGTGGGATAATGTATAATGCTTGTTCCTTACTTTAACTTGCTTCTCTACTTTGCTAGAATGCTTCATTACGTTATAAAGAGTCCAAAAAATGCTGAATCTTAGCCATTGATGAAGTTTCATAACTCAATACTTGTACATAGTCTACAACGGCTCTCTATTGTGGTTCTTAAACATCTCTAACCAATTGTAAGAGATCCAACCTTTTGACTATACTTCAACACTTATATTAACTATCATTTGTATCTTGAGGGTCGTAACTCAAGTTTTAGGACTATGAGCTTGAAAATGGAAAAATCCTTGTCAATCAAAAGCATTGATTCTTCGAATTCACATCAATAAGTGTTGTTTAAGCCTCCATATGTGTCATGTTGCTACAACTCCCACATTCACCATTACAAACTCCTCTGAGATTCAAAAACATAAGAGAACTGTGGGATAATCTATAATGCTTGTTTCTTACTTTAACTTGCTTCTCTACCTTGGTAGAATGCTTCATTACGTTATAAAGAGTCCTAAAATGCTGAATCTTAGCCATTGATGAAGTTTCATAACTCAAAACTTGTACATAGCCTACAATGGCTCTCTATTGTGGCTCTTAAACATCTCTAACCAATTGTAAGAGATCCAACTCTTTTGACTATACTTCAACACTTATATTAACTATCATTTGTATGAGAATAAATGCGGAAATATAAAGAAGAGAATGAGAGATTAAATGCATAAAGAAGCTAAGGAGAATGAGAGATTAAACAAGTAAAGGAGAATGGGAGATTATGCAAGATTAAACTAGAGAGAATAAGAGATTAAGCATAAATAAAAGAGAATAAGCATAAATAAACTAGAGAGATTTTATAAAATTAGTCATAACTTTAAAGGGCTTAACCACAAAAATATGGAGTTACATCTTTTAAATAGAGAAACCTTTAGGTTTCTTCACAAAATGCCAAACTATTTTACATAAAACATTAGGATAAGGTTAGCATCAAAAGAGCATATTCCTTATTTGAATTTGGAAAGTTGGGTCCTTCCTTCCTTTTTGGCTCCAACGGATAAGGTTTTCGGGATAAGGCTCCTAAGACATTTTAACACGGCTTTGCACATCTCGGATTTTAACACTACTTTTGCATAAGCTCATTTCTCAAACCCTAATTTTGCACGAGCCTTTGATAATGTTTTTCTTTCTTCTCTAGAACCGGTTCAGGCATTATTCGTTTTTTACTGACGTTTTAATCCGACATACAAAACCCGAGTTTTGTACGCCTTATTTTGCACGCCCTTATTTTGCACGGATTGCCTTCTCTTGATGGAGAGGCTATGATAGTGCTTGATCTCAACACTCCCCTCAAGCTTAGCCGCTGCATAAAGGTTCAAAGTGGATACTCTATATGCTACCTCGGTAAAAACCCCCATCATAGAAAAAATCACTGGGGGAAAAAAATCTATCGATGAGGGAAAAGAGCATAACGTCCATGGGTGTAGGGTAGTCGGGTCAAGGATGATAGTAGCGTGAAGTCTTCAAGTTTCCAAGATCTTCAAGAATATCTTTGAGCCACTCCGGCCTTCTTAGATTTCCTCTTGTCCGGTCTTTTGCTTCCGCTTTCATGTTTAACTTCTTTTCACGGCTTGACTTCTTCAAACTTGGTGTGAAACTAATCCTTCACGGCTTGATATCAAAGCTTAGTGTGAACTATTCTTCATAGCAATTTTCTTGGGTAACACCTTTCTTTTTCCATTTGATGAATATTTATGCTCCAAGAATTTCTTGACTCCATTTCTTCTCTATGTGACTCCTTCTTCTTTAACACTTCTCTCACTAAGAATAGTCCCGCTTTCCTTGTTTAAACCTTTCATAGAAGATTTAAATTCAGTAAGTAATTGCCGTAATAAGAAGGTTAAACAAAATAGGTTTGCAATGCAAAGAAATAAGAGTAATAATTCACAAGAATCAAAACTATTCAAAGGAATGGAAAGTTAAAGTGTACTCCCTTTTTGTTGATAACTTGGATCATGCATAATGGGTCAGCTGCAAACTAGATCGATCGATCTGAGAATGGGAACGATCGATCCGGTCTTCATGCATCTTCCTCGGCATTTTTTTTTTTTTTTTTTTTTTTTTTTTTATTGCTTGGCATACCTAATAAAACACATAAACAAAGGTTAGAAATAAATTCTTTTATGGTTCTTCACCATAGAGAAATTTATCTCTTTTTGAGAGATAGGATTTAATTATGGTCTTAGGAATTTTCAAATCACAAAGATAGGAAATTCTGACCAAAATCTATCCTTTATCAAAACTTAGATGAACCAAAGTCATATTGTGTTTCTATTCATAAGAAGGAAATCAGACTAAGATTCATCTTTTTTTTTTTTTTTTTTTTTAATTTATTTTGAAAGGAACTTAAAGGGATGAACTCATGATTTATGGCTAAATTTCACAAAAGAATTTGCCTTATCAAAGTTCATCAATTTTAAGAAAACGCACTCATAGTCTTTAATGCTTTCAAGAAGTTCGAGCCATGGTTTTTATCCGGGGTGAAAATGGTCTTGGGTGTATCTTATCCATAAGGATTTCACATCGGACTCATTTCACCTTAGGGAAATTCTCAAGAACCAAATACTTCAATAATTAGAAGTGGTCCAAGGTTTTGTTCTATTTGAAATAAAATTTACCATGCTTTAGATCTCTAATCCATAAGACCAAGTATCTTTAAGCATGGTTTCTTCTCTTAAAATTTACTCAAATCCAACAAAAGAAAATTTACAATGAACTTCACATTTCTTAGTTCCAAATCTAACTTTCAAAAATCAGTTCAAGGTTTAAAGTGTTAAAAGAATGCGATTTTGAATTTTTCATGACTTAGAGATAATAATGGGTTTAAGAGGGTGAGAAAGTAGATTTAGACACCAAGTAACACCATAGGTTTTAGATTAGGGAAAACCCACAGATTATGCTAGTGGTGATCTTACCTTCTTTCTCTCCCTTTATGAATCAAAACCCCATTATGTTCTCTTTCATTGTCTTGAATCTAGCATGACTTAACTCCTAGATGAAAAATAAGCATGGTTCACTTACGGATACATCATGACAAAATTTACACATCTAAAAATGAAGCACGCATGGTTAAAGAGAAGAATTTTAAAATCAAAACACTAATTGAAAAATCTGAACCAAGGACTTCAAAGAAATTCAAGAAAAACTCGTCCAAGGTTTTAACCAAAGGGTTTTTTTTTTCGGATTCAACAAGGTTGAGATTTACATTTCATTGTAAAATCGACCAAGGTTCTCATTTTCTTTGGTATTTAAAACAAGCAAAAGGATTTTTTCGGATTCATCAAAGTCAAAAATTTACATTTTATTGTAAATCAACCAAGGTTCTCTTTTCCTTTGCTAATTTAAACAAGTGACTCAAATAAGGATTGGATTCATCAAGGATCTCAAGATCAAGATTTTCCCTCAAGGATTGGAACTCTTTGTTATCTTGTTCACGGATTCAACAAGGATCTCTTCTCTTTTGAGTCACAAAACAAATTAGAATTTACCACAACTTTAAATGCCTTAATCTATAGAAATCAAGCATTTTTCAAGTGTGGTTCTTTCTAAAATGACTTAAAACGCATGTCCAAAACAAAACTTGCAATGAACTTCATATTCTTTCATTCTAATAGAAATCAGAATCCATTCAAGGTTTTAAATCTTCAAGGATGCGATTTTCAAGCTCATTTTAAAATTAAAAGTAATAAATCATATACCACGCCTTAGATCTTTGATTTATAGAAATCAAGCAACCTTTAGACGTGATTCCCTTATCTTGAAATAACCCAGATCACAAACATAAATAAAAAAACATAAATGAACTTCATTTTTCTATTCCAATGGAACTAGAAATCTGTTCAAAGTTTTATTTTTATTTTTTCAAAACAGCAGATGCGATTTTAGGCTTATTTCAAAACTAACAATGACTTAGAGATGAAGAATGGGGATTAGGGATGATGAGAGAAGAAACTGAGCAAAGCAAATCATGTTGGAGATACCAAATGATAAGCGCTTAAGCACACAATTTTCTTCTCTTCCCTTGTAGAGTTTAACCACACCTCCATTCTTTTCTCTTCATCGCCATAAAAGGATCTTAAAATGAAATGCTACACCCCGAAATTAGACGCTTTAATCCATAGAATCAAGCATCTTTAGCCATGGTTCCCTTTAACCTAACTCAAATCGCAAAAAAAAACAAATCCACAATGAACTTCATATTTTTCATTCCCATGGAAATCACAAAAATGGTTCAAGGTTTGAAAAAACTCTAAGAATGCGATTTTGAGCTTTAAGAATGAGGGATCTTTGCTCTGATAATCATATGAGAATAAATGCGAAATATAAAGAAGAGAATGAGAGATTAAATGCATAAAGAAGCTAAGGAGAATGAGAGATTAAACAAGTAAAGGAGAATGGGAGATTATGCAAGATTAAACTAGAGAGAATAAGAGATTAAGCATAAATAAAAGAGAATAAGCATAAATAAACTAGAGAGATTTTATAAAATGAGGCTGCAGCCCTGAAGGGCTTAAACCACAAAAATGTGGAGTTACATCTTTAAATAGAGAAACCCTTTAGGGTTTCTTCACAAATGCCAAACTACTTTACATAAAACATTAGGATAAGGTTAGCATCAAAAGAGCATATTCCTTATTTGAATTTGAAAGTTGGCTCCTTCCTTCCTTTTTGGCTCCAACGGATAAGGTTTTTGTGGATAAGGCTCCCAAGACATTTTAACACCTGCTTTTGCACATCTCGGATTTAACACTACTTTTTGCATAAGCTCATTTTCAAACCTGAATTTTGCATTGGCCTCTTGATAATGTTTTTTCTTGCCTTTCCTCTAGAACGGGACCGTGCATTATTCGTGTTTTATTTGACGTATTAATCCGTACAAAACCGAGTTTTGACGCCTTATTTTGCACGCCCTTATTTTTGCGTAACGGATTGCCTTCTCTTGATGGAGAGGCTATGATAGTGCTTTGATCTCAATAATTTGTATCTTAAGGGTCGTAACTCCAGTTTTAGGAATATGAGCTTGAAAATGGAAAAATCCTTGTCAATCAAAAGCATTGATTCTTCATTTTCACATCAATAGTTGTTGTTTTAGCATCCATATGTGGCATGTTGCTACAACTCCCAATTTCACCATTACAAACTCCTATGAGATTTAAAAAATAAAGAACTGTGGGATAATCTATAATGCTTGTTTCTTACTTTAACTTGCTTCTCTACTTTGCTAGAATGCTTCATCACGTTCTAAAGAGTCCTAAAATACTGAATCTTAGCCTTTGATAAAGTTTCATCACTCAAAACATGTACATAGCCTCAACGGCTCTCTATTGTGGCTTTGAAACATCTCTAACCAATAGTAAGAGAACCAACTCTTTTGACTAGACTTCAACACTTATATTCACTATCATTTGTATCTTGAAGGGTCGTAACTCCAGTTTTAGGACTATGAGTTTGAAAATGGAAAAATCCTTGTCAATCAAAAGCATTGATTCTTCGAATTCACATCAATAGGTGTTGTTTAAGCCTCCATATGTGTCATGTTGCTACTACTCCCACATTCACCATTACAAACTCCTCTGAAATTCAAAAACATAAGAGAACTGTGGGATAATCTATAATGCTTCATTCTTACTTTAACTTGATTCTCTACCCTTGTAGAATGCTTCGTCACGTTATAAAGAGTCCTAAAATGCTGAATCTTAGCCATTGATGAAGTTTCATAACTGAAACCTTGTATATAGCCTACAATGGCTCTCTATTGTGGCTCTTAAACGTATCTAACCAATTGTAAGAGATCCAACACTTTTGACTAGATTTCAAAACTTATATTCACTATCATTTGTATCTTGAAGGGCCGTAACTCCAGTTTTAGGACTATGAGCTTTAAAATGGAAAAATCCTTGTCAATCAAAAGCATTGATTCTTCATTTTCACATCAATAGGTGTTGTTTAAGCCTCCATATGTGTCATGTTGCTACAATTCCCAAATTCACCATTACAAACTCCTATGAGATTCAAAAACATAAGAGAACTGTGGGATAATTTATAATGCTTGTTTCTTACTTTAACTTGCTTTCCTACTTTGCTCGAATGCTTCATTACGTTATAAAGAGTCCAAAAATGCTGACTCTTAGCCATTGATGAAGTTTCATAACTCAAAACTTGTACATAGCCTACAACGGCTCTCTATTGTGGCTCTTAAACATCTCTAACCAATTGTAAGAGATCCAACTCTTTTGACTATACTTCAACACTTATATTAACTATCATTTGTATCTTGAGGGTACGTAACTCAAGTTTTAGGACTATGAGCTTGAAAATGGAAAAATCCTTGTCAATCAAAAGCATTGATTCTTCATTTTCACATCAATAGTTATTGTTTAAGCATCCATATGTGTCATGTTGCTACAACTTCCAATTTCACCATTACAAATTCCTATGAGATTTTAAAAAATAAAAGAACTGTGGGATAATCTATAATGCTTGTTTCTTACTTTAACTTGCTTCTCTACTTTGCTAGAATGCTTCATCACGTTCTAAAGAGTCCTAAAATACTGAATCTTAGCCTTTGATAAAGTTTCATCACTCAAAACATGTACATAGCCTCAACGGCTCTCTATTGTGGCTCTGAAACATCTCTAACCAATAGTAAGAGAACCAACTCTTTTGACTAGACTTCAACACTTATATTCACTATCATTTGTATCTTGAGGGTCGTAACTCAAGTTTTAGGACTATGAGCTTGAAAATGGAAAAATCCTTGTCAATCAAAAGCATTGATTCTTCATTTTCACATCAATAGGTGTTGTTTAAGCCTCCATATGTGTCATGTTGCTTCAACTCCCAAATTCACCATTACAAACTCCTATGATATTCAAAAACATAAGAGAACTGTGGGATAATCTATAATGCTTGTTTCTTACTTTAACTTGCTTCTCTACTTTACTAGAATGCTTCATTACGTTATAAAAGAGTCCTAAAATACTGAATCTTAGCCATTGATGAAGTTTCATAACTCAAAACTTGTACATAGCCTACAACAGCTCTCTATTGTGGCTCTTAAATATCTCTAACCAATTGTAAGAGAACCAACTCTTTTGACTAGATTTCAACACTTATATTAACTATCATTTGTATCTTGAGGGTCGTAACTCCAGTTTTAGGACTATGAGCTTGAAAATGGAAAAATCCTTGTCAATCAAAAAGCATTTATTCTTCATTTTCACATCAATAGGTAATGTTTAAGCCTCCATATGTGTCATGTTGCTACAATTCCCAAATTCACCATTACAAACTCCTATGAGATTAAAAAACATAAGAGAACTGTGGGATAATTTATAATGCTTGTTCCTTACTTTAACTTGCTTCTCTACTTTGCTAGAATGCTTCATTACGTTATAAAGAGTCCAAAAATGCTGACTCTTAGCCATTGATGAAGTTTCATAACTCAAAACTTGTACATAGCCTACAACGGCTCTCTATTGTGGCTCTTAAACATCTCTAACCAATTGTAAGAGATCCAACTCTTTTGACTATACTTCAACACTTATATTAACTATCATTTGTATCTTGAGGGTCGTAACTCAAGTTTTAGGACTATGAGCTTTAAAATGGAAAAATCCTTGTCAACCAAAAGCATTGATTCTTCATTTTCACATCAATAGTTGTTGTTTAAGCATCCATATGTGTCATGTTGCTACAACTTCAAATTTCACCATTACAAATTCCTATGAGATTTAAAAAAATAAAAGAACTGTGGGATAATCTATAATGCTTGTTTCTTGCTTTAACTTGCTTCTCTACTTTGCTAGAATGCTTCATCACGTTCTCAAGAGTCCTAAAATACTGAATCTTAGCCTTTGATGAAGTTTCACAACTCAAAACTTGTACATAGCCTACAACGGCTCTCTATTGTGGCTCTTAAACATCTCTAAGCAATTGTAAGAAATCATACACTTTTGACTAGACTTCAACACTTATATTCACTATCATTTGTATCTTGAAGGGTCGAACTCCAGTTTTTAGGACTATGAGCTTGAAAATGGAAAAATCCTTGTCAATCAAAAGCATTGATTCTTCAAATTCACATCAATAGGTGTTGTTTAAGCCTCCATATGTGTCATGTTGCTACAACTCCCAAATTCACCATTACAAACTCCTCAGAGATTTAAACAATTAGGGACCTGTGGGATAATCTATAATGCTTGTTTCTTACTTTAACTTGCTTCTCTACTTTGCTAGAATGCTTCATCACGTTCTAAAGAGTCCTAAAATACTGAATCTTAGCCTTTGATAAAGTTTCATCACTCAAAACATGTACATAGCCTCAACGGCTCTCTATTGTGGCTCTGAAACATCTCTAACCAATAGTAAGAGAACCAACTCTTTTGACTAGACTTCAACACTTATATTCACTATCATTTGTATCTTGAAGGGTCGTAACTCCAGTTTTAGGACTATGAGCTTGAAAATGGAAAAATCCTTGTCAATCAAAAGCATTGATTCTTCATTTTCACATCAATAGGTGTTGTTTAAGCCTCCATATGTGTCATGTTGCTTCAACTCCCAAATTCTCCATTACAAACTCCTATGAGATTCAAAAAAATAAAAGAACTGTGGGATAATCTATAATGCTTGTTTCTTACTTTAACTTGCTTCTCTACTTTGCTAGAATGCTTCATCACGTTCTAAAGAGTCCTAAAATACTGAATCTTAGCCTTTGATAAAGTTTCATCACTCAAAACATGTACATAGCCTCAACGGCTCTCTATTGTGGCTTTGAAACATCTCTAACCAATAGTAAGAGAACCAACTCTTTTGACTAGACTTCAACACTTATATTCACTATCATTTGTATCTTGAAGGGTCGTAACTCCAGTTTTAGGACTATGAGCTTGAAAATGGAAAAATCCTTGTCAATCAAAAGCATTGATTATTCGAATTCACATCAATAGATGTTGTTTAAGCCTCCATATGTGTCTTCTTGCTACTACTCCCACATTCACCATTACAAACTCCTCTGAAATTCAAAAACATAAGAGAACTGTGGGTATAATCTATAATGCTTGTTTCTTACTTTAACTTGCTTCTCTACTTTGGTAGAATGCTTCATCACGTTATAAAGAGTCCTAAAATGCTGAATCTTAGCCATTGATGAAGTTTCATAACTCAAACCTTGTACATGACAATTTTAAACGTATCTAACCAATTGTAAGAGATCCCAACTCTTTTGACTAGATTTCAACACTTATATTAACTATCATTTGTATCTTGAGGGTCGTAACTCCAGTGTTAGGACTATGAGCTTGAAAATGGAAAAATCCTTGTCAATCAAAAGCATTGATTCTTCATTTTCACATCAATAGGTGTTGTTTAAGCCTCCATATGTGTCATGTTGCTACAATTCCCAAATTCACCATTACAAACTGCTATGAGATTCAAAAACATAAGAGAACTGTGGGATAATTTATAATGCTTGTTCCTTACTTTAACTTGCTTCTCTACTTTGCTAGAATGCTTTATTACGTTATAAAGAGTCCAAAAATGCTGAATCTTAGCCATTGATGAAGTTTCATAACTCAAAACTTGTACATAGTCTACAAGGCTTTCTATTGTGGCTCTTAAACATCTCTAACCAATTGTAAGAGATTCAACTCTTTTGACTATACTTCAACACTTATATTAACTATCATTTGTATCTTGAGGGTCGTAACTCAAGTTTTAGGACTATGAGCTTGAAAATGGAAAAATCCTTGTCAATCAAAAGCATTGATTCTTCATTTTCACATCAATAGTTATTATTTAAGCATCCATATGTGTCATGTTGCTACAACTTCCAATTTCACCATTACAAATTCCTATGAGATTTTAAAAAATAAAAGAACTGTGGGATAATCTATAATGCTTGTTTCTTACTTTAACTTGCTTCTCTACTTTGCTAGAATGCTTCATCACGTTCTAAAGAGTCCTAAAATACTGAATCTTAGCCTTTGATAAAGTTTCATCACTCAAAACATGTACATAGCCTCAACGGCTCTCTATTGTGGCTCTGAAACATCTCTAACCAATAGTAAGAGAACCAACTCTTTTGACTAGACTTCAACACTTATATTCACTATCATTTGTATCTTGAAGGGACGTAACTCCAGCTTTAGGACTATGAGCTTGAAAATGGAAAAATCCTTGTAAATCAAAAGCATTGATTCTTCATTTTCACATCAATAGGTGTTGTTTAAGCCTCCATATGTGTCATGTTGCTTCAACTCCCAAATTCACCATTACAAACTCCTATGATATTCATAAACATAAAAGAACTATGGGATAATCTATAATGCTTGTTTCTTACTTTAACTTGCTTCTCTACTTTGCTAGAATGCTTCATTACGTTATAAAGAGTCCTAAAATACTGAATCTTAGCCATTGATGAAGTTTCATAACTCAAAACTTGTACATAGCCTACAACAGCTCTCTATTGTGGCTCTTAAATATCTCTAACCAATTGTAAGAGAACCAACTTTTTGACTAGATTTCCACACTTCTATTCACTCTCATTTCTATCTTGAAGGGTCATAACTCTCAGTTTTAGGACTATGAGCTTGAAAATGGAAAAATCCTTGTCAATCAAAAAGCATTGATTCTTCATTTTCACATCAATAGGTGTTGTTTAAGCCTCCATATGTGTCATGTTGCTACAATTCCCAAATTCACCATTACAAACTCCTATGAGATTCAAAAACATAAGAGAACTGTGGGATAATTTATAATGCTTGTTCCTTACTTTTAACTTGCTTCTCTACTTTGCTAGAATGCTTCATTACGTTATAAAGAGTCCAAAAATGCTGAATCTTAGCCATTGATGAAGTTTCATAACTCAAAACTTGTACATAGCCTACAACGGCTCTCTATTGTGGCTCTTAAACATCTCTAACCAATTGTAAGAGATCCAACTCTTTTGACTATACTTCAACACTTATATTAACTATCATTTGTATCTTGAGGGTCGTAACTCAAGTTTTAGGACTATGAGCTTGAAAATGGAAAAATCCTTGTCAATCAAAAGCATTGATTCTTCATTTTCACATCAATAGGTTGTTGTTTAAGCATCCATATGTGTCATGTTGCTACAACTTCCAATTTCACCATTACAAATCCTCTGAGATTTAAAAAAATAAAAGAACTGTGGGATAATCTATAATGCTTGTTTCTTACTTTAACTTGCTTCTCTACTTTGCTAGAATGCTTCATCACGTTCTAAAGAGTCCTAAAATACTGAATCTTAGCCTTTGATGAAGTTTCACAACTCAAAACTTGTACCTAGCCTACAACGGCTCTCTATTGGGGCTCTTAAACATCTCTAACAATTAGTAAGAGATCAACATCTTTTGACTACACTTCAACACTTATATTCACTATCATTTGTATCTTGAAGGGTCGTAACTCCAGTTTTAGGACTATGAGCTTGAAAATGGAAAAATCCTTGTCAATCAAAAGCATTGATTCTTCAAATTCACATCAATAGGTGTTGTTTAAGCCTCCATATGTGTCATGTTGCTACAACTCCCAAATTCTCCATTACAAACTCCTATGAGATTCAAAAAAATAAGAGAACTGTGGGATAATCTATAATGCTTGTTTCTTACTTTAACTTGCTTCTCTACTTTGCTAGAATGCTTCATCACGTTCTAAAGAGTCCTAAAATACTGAATCTTAGCCTTTGATAAAGTTTCATCACTCAAAACATGTACATAGCCTCAACGGCTCTCTATTGTGGCTCTGAAACATCTCTAACCAATAGTAAGAGAACCAACTCTTTTGACTAGACTTCAACACTTATATTAACTATCATTTGTATCTTGAAGGGTCGTAACTCCAGTTTTAGGACTATGAGCTTGAAAATGGAAAAATCCTTGTCAATCAAAAGCATTGATTCTTCATTTTCACATCAATAGGTGTTGTTTAAGCCTCCATATGTGTCATGTTGCTTCAACTCCCAAATTCACCATTACAAACTCCTATGAGATTCAAAGAACTATATGAACTGTGGGATAATCTATAATGCTTGTTTCTTACTTTAACTTGCTTCTCTACTTTGCTAGAATGCTTCATCACGTTCTAAAGAGTCCTAAAATACTGAATCTTAGCCTTTGATAAAGTTTCATCACTCAAAACATGTACATAGCCTCAACGGCTTTCTGTAGTGGCTCTTCAACATCTCCTAACCAATAGTAAGAGAACCAACTCTTTTGACTAGACTTCAACACTTATATTCACTATCATTTGTATCCTGAAGGGTCGTAACTCCAGTTTTAGGACTATGAGCTTGAAAATGGAAAAATCCTTGTCAATCAAAAGCATTGATTCTTCATTTTCACATCAATAGGTGTTGTTTAAGCCTCCATATGTGTCATGTTGCTTCAACTCCCAAATTCACCATTACAAACTCCTATGAGATTCAAAAACATAAGAGAACTGTGGAATAATCTATAATGCTTGTTTCTTACTTTAACTTGCTTCTCTACTTTGCTAGAATGCTTCATTACGTTATAAAGAGTCCTAAAATACTGAATCTTAGCCATTGATGAAGTTTCATAACTCAAAACTTGTACATAGCCTACAACAGCTCTCTATTGTGGCTCTTAAACATCTCTAACCAATTGTAAGAGAACCAACTCTTTTGACTAGATTTCAACACTTATATTAACTATCATTTGTATCTTGAGGGTCGTAACTCCAGTTTTAGGACTATGAGCTTGAAAATGGAAAAATCCTTGTCAATCAAAAGCATTGATTCTTCATTTTCACATCAATAGGTGTTGTTTAAGCCTCCATATGTGTCATGTTGCTACAATTCCCAAATTCACCATTACAAACTCCTATGAGATTCAAAAACATAAAGAGAACTGTGGGATAATTTATAATGCTTGTTTCTTACTTTAACTTGCTTCTCTACTTTGCTAGAATGCTTCATTACGTTATAAAAGAGTCCTAAAATGCTGAATCTTAGCCATTGATGAAGTTTCATAACTCAAAACTTGTACATAGCCTACAACGGCTCTATTGTGGCTCTTAAACATCTCTAACCAATTGTAAGAGATCCAACTCTTTTGACTATACTTCAACACTTATATTAACTATCATTTTGTATCTTGAGGGGTGGTAACTCAGTTTTAGGACTATGAGCTTGAAAATGGAAAAATCCTTGTCAATCAAAAAAGCATTGATTCTTCATTTTCACATCAATAGTTGTTGTTTAAGCATCCATATGTGTCATGTTGCTACAACTTCCAATTTCACCATTACAAACTCCTATGAGTTTTAAAAAATAAAAGAACTGTGGGATAATCTATAATGCTTGTTTCTTACTTTAACTTGCTTCTACTTTTGCTAGAATGCTTCATTACGTTATAAAAGAGTCCTAAAATACTGAATCTTAGCCATTGATGAAGTTTCATAACTCAAAACTTGTACATAGCCTACAACAGCTCTCTATTGTGGCTCTTAAACATCTCTAACCAATTGTAAGAGCCAACTCTTTTGACTAGGTTTCAACACTTATATTAACTATCATTTGTATCTTGAGGGTTTAACTCCAGTTTTAGGACTATGAGCTTGAAAATGGAAAAATCCTTGTCAATCAAAAGCATTGATTCTTCTTTTCACATCAATAGGTGTTGTTTAAGCCTCCATATGTGTCATGTTGCTACAATTCCCAAATTCACCATTACAAACTCCTATGAGATTAAAAACATAAGAGAACTGTGGGATAATTCTATAATGCTTGTTCTTACTTTAACTTGCTTCTCTACTTTGCTAGAATGCTTCCTTAAGTTATAAAGCGTCCTAAAAGGCTGAATCTTAGCCATTGATGAAGTTTCATAACTCAAAACTTGTACATAGCCTACAACGGCTCTCTATTGTGGCTCTTAAACATCTCTAACCAATTGTAAGAGATCCAACTCTTTTTGACTAGACTTCAACACTCATATTGACGATTATTTGTATCTTGAGGGTCGTAACTCCAGTTTTAGGACTATGAGCTTGAAAATGGAAAAATCCTTGTCAATCAAAAGCATTGATTCTTCATTTTCACATCAATAGTTGTTGTTTAAGCCTCCATATGTGTCTTCTTGCTACAACTCCCCATTTTCACCATAAAATTCCTATGAGATTTAAAAACATAAAGAAGCTGTGGGATAATCTATAATGCTTGTTTCTTACTTTAACTTGCTTCTCTACTTTGCTAGAATGCTTCATCACGTTCTAAAGAGTCCTAAAATACTGAATCTTAGCCTTTGATGAAGTTTCACAACTCAAAACTTGTACATAGCCTACAACGGCTCTCTATTGTGGCTCTTAAACATCTCTAAGCAATTGTAAGAGATCATACACTTTTGACTAGACTTCAACACTTATATTCACTATCATTTGTATCTTGAAGGGTCGTAACTCCAGTTTTAGGACTATGAGCTTGAAAATGGAAAAATCCTTGTCAATCAAAAGCATTGATTCTTCGAATTCACATCAATAGGTGTTGTTTAAGCCTCCATATGTGTCATGTTGCTACAACTCCCAAATTCACCATTACAAACTCCTATGAGATTCAAAAACATAAGAGAACTGTGGGATAATCTATAATGCTTGTTTCTTACTTTAACTTGCTTCTCTACTTTGCTAGAATGCTTCATTACGTTATAAAGAGTCCTAAAATACTGAACCTTAGCCATTGATAAAGTTTCATCACTCAAAACTTGTACATAGCCTAACGGCTCTCTATTGTGGCTCTTAAACATCTCTAACCAATAGTAAGAGAACCAACTCTTTGACTAGACTTCAACACTTATATTCACTATCATTTGTATCTTGAAGGGTCGTAACTCCAGTTTTAGGACTATGAGCTTGAAAATGGAAAAAATCCTTGTCAATCAAAAGCATTTATTCTTCGTGTACACATCAATAGGTGTTGTTTAAGCCTCCATAGGTGTCATGTTGCTTCAACTCCCAAATACACCATTACAAACTCCTATGAGATTCAAAAACATAAGAGAACTGTGGGATAATCTATAATGCTTGTTGCTTACTTTAACTTGCTTCTCTACTTTGCTAGAATGCTTCATTACGTTATAAAGAGTCCTAAAATACTGAATCTTAGCCATTGATGAAGTTTCATAACTCAAAACTTGTACATAGCCTACAAATGCTCTCTATTATGGCTCTTAAACATCTCTAACCAATTGTAAGAGAACCAACTCTTTTGACTAGATTTCAACACTTATATTAACTATCATTTGTATCTTGAGGGTCGTAACTCCAGTTTTAGGACTATGAGCTTGAAAATGGAAAAATCCTTGTCAATCAAAAGCATTGATTCTTCATTTTCACATCAATAGGTGTTGTTTAAGCCTCCATATGTGTCATGTTCTACAATTCCCAAATTCACCATTACAAACTCCTATGAGATTCAAAAACATAAGAGAACTGTGGGATAATTTATAATGCTTGTTCCTTACTTTTAACTTGCTTCTACTTTGCTAGAATGCTTCATTACGTTATAAAGAGTCCAAAAATCTGAATCTTAGCCATTGATGAAGTTTCATAACTCAAAACTTGTACATAGCCTGCAAGCTCTCTATTGTGGCTCTTAAGCATCTCTAACCAATTGTAAGAGATCCAACTCTTTTGACTATACTTCAACACTTATATTAACTATCATTTGTATCTTGAGGGTCAGTAACTCAGTTTTAGGACTATGAGCTCGAAAATGGAAAAATTCTTGTCAATCAAAAGCATTGATTCTTCATTTTCACATCAATAGTTGTTGTTTAAGCATCCATATGTGTCATGTTGCTACAACTCCCTATATTCACCATTAGAAACTCCTATGAGATTTTAAAAATAAAAGAACTGTGGGATAATCTATAATGCTTGTTTCTTACTTTAACTTGCTTCTCTACTTTGCTAGAATGCTTCATCACGTTCTAAAGAGTCCTAAAATTCTGAATCTTAGCCTTTGATGAAGTTTCATAACTCAAAACTTGTACATAGCCTACAATGGCTCTCTATTGTGGCTCTTAAACATCTCTAACAATTGTAAGAGATCCAACACTTTTGACTAGACTTCAACACTTATATTAACTATCATTTGTATCTTGAAGGATCGTAACTCCAGTTTTAGGACTATGAGCTTGAAATGGAAAAATCCTTGTCAATCAAAAGCATTGATTCTTCAAATTCACATCAATAGGTGTTGTTTAGCCTCCATATGTGTCATGTTGCTACAATTCCCAAATTCACCATTACAAACTCCTATGAGATTCAAAAAATAAGAGAACTGTGGGATAATCTATAATGCTTGTTTCTTACTTTAACTTGCTTTCTACTTTGCTAGAATGCTTCATTTCGTTATAAAGAGTCCTAAAATACTGAATCTTAGCCATTGATAAAGTTTCATCACTCAAAACTTGTACATAGGCCTCAACGCCTCTATTGTGGCTCTAAACATCTCTAACCAATAGTAAGAGAACCAACTCTTTTGACTAGACTTCAACACTTATATTCACTATCATTTGTATCTTGAAGGGTCGTAACTCCAGTTTTTAGGATTCTTAGCTTGAAAATGGAAAAATCCTTGTCAATCAAAAGCATTGATTCTTCGAATTCACATCAATGGGTGTTGTTTAAGCCTCCATATGTGTCATGTTCCTACAACTCCCTACTTCACCATGACAAACTCCTATGAGATTCAAAACATAAAGAGAACTGTGGGATAATCTATAATGCTTGTTTCTTACTTTAACTTGCTTTCTACTTTGCTAGAATGCTTCATTACGTTATAAAGAGTCCTAAAATACTGAATCTTAGGCATTGATGAAGTTTCATAACTTCAAAACTTGTACATAGCCTACAATAACTCTCTTTGTGTCTTTAACATCTCTAACCAATTGTAAGAACCAACTCTTTTGACTAGATTTCAACAATTATATTAACTATCCTTTGTATCTTGACGAGTCGTAACTCCAGTTTTAGGACTATGGGCTTGAAAATGGAAACATCCTTGTCAATCAATAGCATTGATTCTTCATTTTCACATCAATAGGTGTTGTTTAAGCCTCCGTATATGTCATGTTCCTACAATTCCCAAATTCACCATTACAAACTCCCTACTGAGATTCAAAAACATAAGAGAACTGTGGGATAACTTATAATGCTTGTTCCTTACTTTAACTTGCTTCTCTACTTTCATAGAATGCTTCATCACTTTATAAAGAGTCCAAAATGCTGAATCTTAGCCATTGATGAAGTTTCATACTCAAAACTTTACATAGCCTACAGCTCTCTATTGTATTTTAAACATCTCCTAACCAATTGTAAGAGATCCAACTCTTTGAATATACTTAACACTTATATTAACTATCATTTGTATCTTGAGGTGCGAATTCAGTTTTGGGACTATGAGCTTGAAAATGGAAAAATCCTTGTCAATCAAAAGCATTGATTCTTCATTTTCACATCAATAGGTGTTGTTTAAGCATCCATATGTGTCATGTTGCTACAACTTCCAATTTCACCATTACAAATTCCTATGAGATTTAAAAATAAAAGAACTGTGGGATAATCTATAATGCTTGTTTCTTACTTTAACTTGCTTCTACTTTTGCTAGAATGCTTCATACGTTATAAAGTCCTAAAATACTGAATCTTAGCCATTGATGAAGTTTCATAACTCAAAACTTGTACATAGCCTACAACAGCCTCTATTGTGGCTCTTAAACATCGCTAACCAATTGTAAGAGGACCAACTGGGTTGACTAGATTTCAATACTCAGAGTAACTATCATTTGGATCTTGAGGGGCGTAACTCCAGTTTTCGGACGATGAGCTTGGAAATGGAAAAATCTTTGCCAATCCAAAGCATTGATTCTTCTTTTTCATCTCAATAGGTGTTGTTTAAGCCTCCATATGTGTCATGTTGCTACGATTCCCAAATTCACCATTACAAACTCCTATGAGATTCAAAAACATAAAGAGAACTGTGGGATAATTATAATGCTTGTTCCTTACTTTAACTTGCTTTCTACTTTGCTAGAATGCTTCATTTTATAAAGAGTCCAAAATGCTGAATCTTAGCCATTGATGAAGTTTCCTAACTCAAAACTTGTACATAGCCTACAATGGCTCTCTATTGTGGCTCTTAAACATCTCTAACCAATTGTAAAGAGATCCAACTCTTTGACTAGATTTCAACACTTATATTAACTATCATTTGTATCTTGAGGGTCGTAACTCAAGTTTTGGGACTCTCAGCTTGAAAATGGAAAAATCCTTGTCAATCAACAGCATTGATTCTTCATTTTCACATCAATAGTTGTTGTTTAAGCATCCATATGTGTCATGTTGCTACAACTTCCAATTTCACCATTACAAATTCCTATGAGATTTAAAACATAAGAGAACTGTGGGATAATCTATAATGCTTGTTTCTTACTTTAACTTGCTTCTCTTTGCTAGAATGCTTCATCACGTTCTAAAGAGTCCTAAAATTCTGAATCTTAGCCTTTGATGAAGTTTCATAACTCAAAACTTGTACACTAGCCTACTTGGCTCTCTATTGTGGCTCTTAAACATCTCTAAGCAATTGTAAAGAGATCATACGACTTTTTGACTAGACTTCAACACTTATATTCACTATCATTTGTATCTTGAAGGGGTCGTAACTCGTTTTAGGACTATGAGCTTGAAAATGGAAAAATCCTGGTCAATCAAAAGCATTGATTCTTCAAATTCACATCAATAGGTGTTGTTTAAGCCTCCATATGTGTCATGTTGCTACAACTCCCAAATTCCCATTACAAACTCCTATGAGATTCAAAAAAATAAAGAGAACTGTGGGATAATCTATAATGCTTGTTTCTTACTTTAACTTGCTTCTCTACCTTGGTAGAATTCTTCATCACGTTATAAAGAGTCTTAAAATGCTGAATCTTAGCCATTGATGAAGTTTCATAACTCAAACCTTGTACATAGCCTCAACGGCTCTCTATTGTGGTTCTGAAACATCTCTAACCAATAGTAAGAGAACCAACTCTTTTGACTAGACTTCAACACTTATATTCACTATCATTTGTATCTTGAGGGTCGTAACTCAAGTTTTAGAACTATGAGCTTGAAAATGGAAAAATCCTTGTCAATCAAAAGCATTGATTCTTCATTTTCACATCAATAGTTGTTGTTTAAGCATCCATATGTGTCATGTTGCTTCAACTCCCAAATTCACCATTACAAACTCCTATGAGATTCAAAAACATAAGAGAACTGTGGGATAATCTATAATGCTTGTTTCTTACTTTTAACTTGCTTCTCGACTTCGCTAGAATGCTGCATTACGTTACAAAGAGTCCTAAGGTAATGAAGCTTAGCCATTGATGGAGTCTCATAACTCAAAACTTGTACATAGCCTACAACAGCTCTATTGTGGCTCTTAAACATCTCTAACCAATTGTAAGAGAACCAACTCTTTTGACTAGATTTCAACACTTATATTAACTATCATTTGTATCTTGAGGGTCGTAACTCTCAGTTTTAGGACTATGAAGCTTGAAAATGGAAAAATCCTTGTCAATCAAAAGCATTGATTCTTCATTTTCACATCAATAGGTGTTGTTTAAGCCTCCATATGTGTCATGTTGCTACAATTCCCCAAATTCACCATTACAAACTCCTATGAGATTAAAAACATAAGAGAACTGTGGGATAATTCTATAATGCTTGTTCCTTACTTTAACTTGCTTCTCTACTTTGCTAGAATGCTTCATTACGTTATAAAGAGTCCAAAATGCTTGAATCTTAGCCATTGATGAAGTTTCATAACTCAAAACTTGTACATAGCCTACATGGCTCTATTGTGGCTCTTAAACATCTCTAACCAATTGTAAGAGATCCAACTCTTTTGACTAGACTTCAACACTTATTTAACTATCATTTGTATCTTGAGGGTCGTAACTCAAGTTTTAGGACTATGAGCTTGAAAATGGAAAAATCCTTGTCAATCAAAAGCATGGATTCTTCATATTCACATGAATAGATGTTGTTTAAGCCTCCATATGTGTCATGTTCCTACAACTTCCAATTTCACCATTACAAATTCCTATGAGATTTTAAAATAAGAGAACCGTGGGATAATCTATAATGCTTGTTTCTTACTTTAACTTGCTTCTCTACTTTGCTAGAATGCTTCATTACGTTATAAAGAGTCCTAAAATACTGAATCTTAGCCATTGATGCAGTTTCATAACTCAAAACTTGTACATAGCCTACAACCGCTCTCTTTTGTGGCTCTTAAACATCTCTGACCAATTGTAAGAAAATCAACTCTTTTGACTAGATTTCAACACTTATATTAACTATCATTTTGTATCTTGAGGGTCGTAACTCCAGTTTTAGGACTATAAGCTTGAAAATGGAAAAAATCCTTGTCAATCAAAAGCATTGATTCTTCATTTTCACATCATTAGGTGTTGTTTAAGCCTCCATATGTGTCATGTTGCTACAATTCCCAAATTCACCATTACAAACTCCTAATGAGATTCAAAAACATAAGAGAACTGTGGGATAATTTATAATGCTTGTTTCTTACTTTAACTGCTTCTCTACTTTGCTAGAATGCTTCATTACGTTATAAAGAGTCCTAAAATGCTTTGAATCTTAGCCATTGATGAAGTTTCATAACTCAAAACTTGACATAGCTCTACAATGGCTCTCTATTGTGGCTCTTAAACATCTCTAACCAATTGTAAGAGATCCATCTCTTTTGACTATACTTCAATACTTATATTAACTATCATTTGTATCTTGAGGGTCGAATTCCCGTTTTAGGACTATGAGCTTGAAAATGGAAAAATCCTTGTCAATCAAAAGCATTGATTCTTCATTTTCACATCAATAGTTGTTGTTTAAGCCTCCATATGTGTCATGTTGCTACAACTTCCCAAATTCACCATTACAAGCTCCTATGAGATTTTAAAAATAAAAGAACTGTGGGATAATCTATAATGCTTGTTTTCTTACTTTAACTTGCTTCTCTACTTTGCTAGAATGCTTCATCACGTTATAAAGAGTCCTAAAATACTGAATCTTAGCCATTGATGAAGTTTCTCAACTCAAAAACTTGTACATAGCCTACAACGGCTCTCTATTGTGGCTCTTAAACATCTCTAACAATTGTAAGAGATCAACACTTTTGACTAGACTTCAACACTTATATTCCCTATCATTTGTATCTTGAAGGGTCGTAACTCCAGTTTTAGGCCGATAAGCTTGAAAATGGAAAAAATCCTTGTCAATCAAAAGCATTGATTCTTCAATTTCACATCAATAGTTGTTGTTTAAGCATCCATATGTGTCATGTTGCTACAACTCCCAAATTCACTATTACAAACTCCCCATGAGATTTAAAAAATAAGAGAACTGTGGGATAATCTATAATGCTTGTTTCTTACTTTAACCTTTGCTTCTCTACCTTGGTAGAATGCTTCATCGCGTTCTAAAGAGTCCTAAAATACTGAATCTTAGCTTTTGATAAAGTTTTCATCACTCAAACATGCACACAGCCTCAATGGCTCTATTGTGGCTCTTAATCATCTCTATCCGATTGTAAGAGAA